>BJBW01005229.1:0-153869 GCA_004320125.1 Scolopax mira | reverse complement strand
TTTCCTGATATTCAAGTGGAACCTTTTGTGTTCCAACTGCTGTCTTGGGCAACAAATTATCTCAGTAAGGGAGAAAAGGAACTCTCCGGGGTGCCAGCAGGACACCAGGGGTGCTGACTCTGCCGTGAAGAATATATTAAGATACTCTCACTGAAAACCGGTACACTGCAGGTACCGACCGGCCATAGGCCCCATGTTCTGCTCCAGTAGTCAGCATCACCCCCCCACGGCTAATTATCTACATGAAATTAACAAAGACTCTGGAAACTGAACTGTCGTTGAAGAAGACGAGGGGGTTGAAGTGAAGAGTTTCTGCAGGCCCTTCTCGGGAGGAGCAAAGCTTTTTGGGGCCTGCTGCTGGGCCTGCAGCGCCCGGTGTGAGGCCTGGGCGAGGGTCAGCTGCCGGCAAGGCTCCTCATCCCGCCTGGCTGGAACCGTGCCTGGCTGTGGAGCCACCTTCACACACCGCCAGCCTCTTCCTCCTCACCCACCCCAACATGTCACCGGTGGTTACGGGTACGTTTGAGGGGGTTTTCACTCGGTGTTTCCGAGCCTGCCCTCAGCAATTATTGTTCGTGTTCTTCCCTCACAGGGCGGCCCTGGGTCTGAGCTGCCGAATCACGGCCCTACGGGGGGCAGAAGCACCGTGCCCGGCTCTCCGCCCGCCCGGCTACGGGCGACAGGCCGCCACCGAGGCCCCGCCGCCACCGGGAGAGGCCCACCCCGCCCTCAGCGCCTGCGCGGGGAGGCCGCAACGGCTAGGCGCCTGCGCGGGGGCGGGGGCGGCCGGAGGCGGCGGCGCGCATGCGGGGTGGAAGGAGGGAGGGGGGGGGGGGGGGGCGGCGGCGGGGGGGGGGGGGGGGGGGGGGGGGGGGGGGGGGTTCGACGGAGCCGTGCGGAGGGAGGCGGTTGCACCGTAACGGGAAGGGCGGCGCGCCGTGGAGGCGCCCCTTTCCTTCGGCGGCTGAGGCGGCCGGGGCCGGGCTCGGACTCACCGGTGACCCGGCGCGATGATGGCGTACTTCGTGGAGAGCTTCTGGGTAGGGAAGTTCGCCGCGGGCTGATCCCGCCGCGGCGCTGGGGGTGGTGGCGGGGGGGGGAAGGGGCAGGTCAGGACAGGGTGCAGCCGGGGTACCCCGCTGCGGGAGCAGCCTCGGCTCCTACGCCACCCACCGGAACCGGGCCGGGGCCTTGCCGCGGGGAGGGATGGTGGCCGTCGGCCCCCCCTGCGCCCGGCGCCGCTGGTGTCGGCCGGGCTGGGCCGTGAGGGAAGCGGGGTACCCGGCCTGCGACCGGGGCGAAGGGAGATCGCCGGCCCCGCGGCCCGTCCCGCCGCCTCCTGCGACGCTCAGAGGGCCGAGGGATGCGGGGAGACGGGCGGGGACCCTGTGGTCGGCGGGGGGATGAGGGGATGTCGGTCTGGCAGGCACGGCGGTGCCTGGATGCGGATCGGGGCTGCGGTCGGATCTCTCCGGACAATGCGGGGCTGTTTGTGGGAAGAGCAGGGAAGGGTACGAACTCAGCAATTGTATCAGCAAAGGCAGAGCTGCTGCGCCCCTGGGAGCTCGGGGCTTTTGTACCGAAGGCGTGTGTGTGTGTCTGTCTGTGTGTCTGTCTGTCTGTCTGCATGTCAGAAGCAGCAGCCAAACTGGGGAAACAACAGCCTTTCCAGTCTGCTTTAAAACACACGGTTTATCGGTCCTCTCTGCGCAGCCTCCTATGTTTAAAATGGGTGAGGAAAAATTACGGAGGAAAAACTAAAACATGGGTTGGATTATGGTTGAGCCTCGCATAAAGTGACACTTGTTCTCATGAGGACCGTAGCTGGTCCGAAACATTAGAGTAAGTATTCATGTAATCGCTGGGCTGCTTAGAGCATTACTGCTTCTTTGCTGTATGTGTAATTTTTGATGTGCATCCCTACCAACCAATAGGGGAAACATAAAATAGTTTATAATTAATAATAAGCTATTTAGGCTGCCCAGGGAGGTGGTGGAGTCACCATCCCTGGCTGTGTTTAAGGGCCGTTTCGATACAGTGCTAAGGGACATGGCGTAGGGGATGACTTCGTAGAGTACGTAGATGGTCGGACTCAATGATCCCAAGGGTCTATTCCAGCCTAGACAATTCTATGATTCTATTTGTTGAAACAGAAAGGAAAAAAAGAAAAAGAGAGGGAGTATCTTTTAGAAGTGCATTTTGTGGGCAAGCAACAGTTATCCTTAATGTTTAGGGAAAGGTAATCAAATGCAATGCACTGTTCTTGAATATAACTGAAACTGGCTTTCATATGTTGTTTGCAGCATTGGATTTAATTTTGATTCTTTAAGTGTTGCTTTCCACAGAATATTAAAACTTAATGAAACAATATGTTAGATTTGTTCTCTTAGTATACAAATCTGCTTAATTTGAAGCCTCGGTCTGGGAGATCAGTATTAAACTAATGTGTGAAAAATTTTTGTCTTTCATAAAAAGTGTAGTCAGAATTAATATAAAAAAAGTCATGTTTTCATTGGAAAAGTTAGTGTTTCCTCCTAAGATTAAAGTGAAATAGAAGTTTTTTTCTTTAGCTATCTCAACAGAAATCAAACACTCGTCTGTTTGACTATGTTAGGTCCTATGGTATGTTCATTTAACTGTATATCTGATCAGTTTTATTTTATTTTGTTAGTAAGTCAATAATTTTGTTAAATCAGTGAGGGCAGTGGGCCTTTCCCATACATTCTGTTTCTCTGTCTGTGTATTCACGAATGCTACCAGCTAATATGAGGTAGCAGACATTTACCCAAACTTCCTATTCTCTCTTTCTGCTCTATAAAGTCTCTGCCTTACAGCTCTGTTGGCAAAACTCCCAGCACAGGTCAGCAATGAGTGCCTGGAGAAGGAGATTTTCCTCTGTTGGTGCAGGTTGTTCTCCAGAAATTACACAAAGTAGGGCAAGAAGTGTATTCTTCTTGTTTGTCTTGCATTGATGACAAAGACATTAGACAGGGTTTTAAACTTGCAAAATTTGACTGAAAAAATGTTTGTAATACCATGGACAGGGTTTGGTTTTGTGTAGAATTAAAATAAAAAGAAACAAGGATGTCTTCTTCTCTGCTGTTATGGGTAAATATCTTTCAAGATTAACTGTATTGTTTAAATTTTAAAAGTAAGAAAGTATTTCTCTATATCCTCAGAACCAAGCGTAAAGTATAGCCTTGTGCATTTTGAATCGTTAGACTTCCCTGTTGCTTCCCTATAACTTTTCAGAATAGGTTATTGTTCAGTATCGTTACTGTAGTGCTTTGGAAGACTTGGGATGCAATCTATGTATGCTTTGAAATGTGGTGAGAAGGTTAAGATGGGTATTAGAAGATTGCAGTTAAAATCCACTGAGTGCATACTGACCAGAAATAACAAAGACAAATCTGTAAGCAGAAAGAAAGGGTAGTATTGTGTAGAACTTTAAAAGAATTGTCTTGTTTCTTGCTTTTGCCTTGCCCTTCTAGGTAACACCAGGCAAAATATTTTTGTGACCTATGGAATTGGATAACTGTGCTTTCTAAAGCACTGATGTGAAAAGTAATCCAAAACATAATTAATATTTAATTATTTGATGTACATCCTGTCATCAATTTGCAGCTGAAATTATGCATTGGAAATGGAAGTGTTGAGCTGGAGGATGCTTTCTCCTGTTTTGGTAATTTGCTGTAACTGGTAGGAAAGGACATCAGAAACTTAATTGAGGGACTTAACTGATTTCTTCAGAGAAGGGGAGTGATATATATGTGAATGTGTATCGATTTGTTACACACTGTTTAGGCTGCTGTCTTTTAAGAGCTTCCTAAAAGTTCTCACGTAAACAAAAATCTTAGCTTCTTTATTGTAATAGTCTTGTAGCTTATCACCAGACTTTCATCTTATACTGCTTTTAAAAGTGTTTGAATAGTTGCAATTTAAAAAATTTACTTAATTTTTTTTTTAGGGAGTGTAAGAAAAATGGATGTTTTATGGGCCTGCCATCTGTTGAGTGCTTCTAAGAGGTCACTGAAAGATAAATAAGACTATTTTCAGGATGTGTAAAGTTGAAGTACAGAGACCTGTACTGCCTCCTGAAAAATTTCATTATAACTTGAAAAATGTAGGGGTCTGTTAATAGAGGGAGACACTCTAGAGAAGCAGTTTTCAAAGTCAATGGAATACAGTTACTCTTTTGTGATATCAAAAATTATGAACAAGTAGTACAGGCTATAAATGGCTTTGATTCTTATGACTGATTTTTAGGCATTCAAGTCATGTGGCCAAACATTCCCAACTCCTAATTAGGATGTTGTCATAAAACATTGGGTACTCGCTGCTATGCATGTGCTACATCAAAACAACAATGTAATTTAAAGGGAACACTCTCATAAGTTATTTATATTATATATAGCTATGTTTTGTCACTTTGAGTACACTCATACTGGTACAATAGAATGAAAAATGTTTGTTATCATTGTCTTACTGTTTTCTTAATAGTGCTTAGGAAGCATTGCATAATTTTTGACATTATATTTAAACTGACTGGTTGAGGTGATACTTTTGTTAGTTCTCAGTCTATGAAACCATGTCAAGTCAACAGAAATAAGCCTGGCCACTTCTAAGTCAATTAATGTTTATTTATTAATAATTTAAAATTAATTTGATAGAACTGTTAGACGGTCTGTGAATAGCTGAAGCTAGTTTCTGTGTAATGCTGTGCTTGGTAACTCTGAAAGTTCTGGAATATGACAATATGCATTTAAATTGGCTTTGCAAAACTCCTTTTACTTTATCTTTTTAATCACTTGTGTTACCTGTGAGAATGCTTTTGAGAATGGCTGTGAGGAGGATTTCTTTCCTTTAAGGGGCTTTTGTAACATGTAAGGGCTGGCAGTATCCAGGGTTAATAACCGTAGCTTTGCGAGGAGGATTGCTCTGATGGAGCACTTAGGCCATGTGAGTGACACCCAGGCTTGTCAGGCTTCCATCAGGAGTTCCATTCATGTGTTTACGCAGTGCTACAGCTTCTGCTTGGCATACAGTTGGATGCCCAGTTTCAGGAGAGCTGTTGTGCAATATTTATGTAGTCTCCTCCCTCTGCATGTGTGCATGAGTTGGCAACTTTCCATCTTTTTGTTAGAAAAAAAAAGAAAAAAAAAAGTTTAATTATCTAGATACAGAGGAAAATATCTGTCCTTCCTCGTAAACGCATAGATTCTCTGGAGTTGATCCTTATTGAAGCTGGAAGGAGGAAATTGAAATTGCCAAGTTGCTTTTGTGTTCAACCTTCTCAAAACTTTCAGAACTGAAGAAGATGGGTTGCCCGTATAAACACTGGGTGACTCCTTTTTTCCATGTTCCAATGCTTTTGATTTTCTGTAGCTCTTTCAGATACTCAAAAATTGAAATTTACTGATAGCTAGCTTTCAAAAATGTAACACCATAATATTAATCACAGGAATATTTTCATGTATCCAGGGCCAATCAAGGTAAGTAATTGCCCAGGTGGAACTGATGAAACACCTTAGTTATTTGAAACTGCCACAAAGAGTAACAGTTTAAAGAAAACTTCAACAATGTTTTTCAGAGAATGCTTATTTCTTTAAAGAAATGTTTTTTTCTTTGAAGTGTTTGTCCAACATGAGTGAATGAAAAAATGTTGACAGTATAAATGAATAAACCATAATGAATAGTGTGTGTCTTTCTGCTTTAGTGAGTCTTTCTGCTTTAGTGGGTAAATAAAAGATTGATTTTGGTTAATACTTGGAATTTTCATTTTAGAACTACAGGAATGAAAATTTGTACATTAACTGCTAAAATAGGATATCTTTTAAGCTGTATGAATCAAATCTTAGAGTTGCTGAATGATTGTACCTAATTTTAACAAATAATAAATTTCATCTATATGAGGGAATTGAGCTCCCCCACCCTTTGTTAATGGCTACAGTTATCACTTTGCATTTCAGTGCAACTCAGGAATTTTCTTGATACAAAATACTTCACCAAAAGAACATGCCATTATGATTTATCTCTATTAGGATTCTTGCATGCATAATCTGTTGATCAGGGGTGTGGTTTTTCCATACTCGTATCTGACAGAGGAGCACAAGCAATAATTTAAGTGTAAAACTATCCGTAGGACAGTCTCTGGATCTGAAAAAAAAAAAAAAAAGGGTCAAAGAATACAAATAGAAATAGAAATTCTTGACCCACAAAATGAAGCAATTCTATTTCCCACATTCAATCTTTTCTCAACTTTTCCTATTTAACATCTAATAAGGTAGAGGGATATTGGTCTTATTTTATTGATATATCATGCTTGCCAAAGGCAAAGTTGTAAGATTTGAGTAGGATTTGGAAACTTAATTTGGAGATTATCCAGTTTTCATTTTCTGGCAATTTGAAGTAAATTAGGGACCTAAACTTTTTTTGTTTAAAAAGAAATCCTGTAATGAGGTTGGAGTACCACTTCCAAGTGTTGCAGTTTGAGTATTTGTCTGCCTATTTCCTGGAGGATGTTTTAAAAAGAGGATTCAGCAGGTTATGACTTAAATGGCTTATAATCAACAGTACAGTTTTCTCAGCCTGCTTCATTTCTTCTCGGTGATGTGGTCATGTTTAAAGGGTTGAAGGAATGATTGCTCATGCTTAGCCATTGCTAATGCAAAGCATAGTTTGAAATTACAGCAGTTCACCTCTTGTCAAGTGTTTCTTCACTTGCGTAACTTAGAAAAGTCAATTTGCCTGAATTTCTGTCATCAAGCTTCTAAATTTTGACCAAAGTCAAAAGACATGAGCCTTTTATTATCTCATATGCTTAGTTGTGCTGTGAAAACATTATTTCAGCTGTCCTTTTCTTGCTTCTCTCACTAGCTGTAAAAGTAGTATGTGTCTAGCCAGTCATGGGAATTTTAGAATCACCTTAATATTTGAGAAACATTTGTTTACACTAGGTAAAAAAGGCAATGATATAATAGAGTGTATTAACTTTTTACACTAATAGATGTTAATGTTGAACAGTTTTAGTCCAATCTTGCATAGAATTTGTTTAGAAATATAAGAAATTAATACTGCTGCAGATTGCCCAGGAATTTCTGGGTACTTTACCAAATATTGGTTTTAAACTCAGAATCATCTTTGTAGGCAAGGAACTAACTTATTCTTAAAAGTTTTCAAAGTCTGTTAAGTAGTTTAGTAAAACAGAGTTCCTGTAATCTGTTTCCTGTTATGCACAAGTCATGGAAATGCTGAATTCTGACTTTACATTTGCTGACAGGGTTACTTTCATTTCCATGAGAAAATCATTGCAGTTAGCTCTTGATGAAGGGAAATGGAAGGACTCTGCTCTTGCTTTCCGCAACTTAATTTATTTTGTATGCAAAGTTGGTCAGTAATGTCTCATTGTAGGCTTATTTAAGTGAAGTGTTTACTTCTGTTTGAAGCCTCGTTTCCTCTTATGGATTGCTGTCAGGAGACATCTATGGTATATACGCAAAAGAGCTGTCTTACAGCAGCATAGAATGGGAGACCTAAAAAGAACACCAGCTTGTGAAGAGAGAGGTTTTTTAGCTATAGGGAAAAGGAGAAAACTGCTAATGAATTTCAAAGTAATTAGATGCAGCCTATATGGAGAGGGGACCACTTACATTTTTCATTCTCATGTACATTATACAGATGGTGTTTTACCTGCAAAATGACATTCAGAATCATCGTTCAAACTAGTCTGTAAGTTTGTTGCATAGAACCTGACGTTTTACTTGACAACAGAGGTTCCTCTTTCTCCAAGATACAGCTTCTAGAAGAATCTGCATCTGACTTCACTGTCTGTCATAGCAGTGGATGGCAAATGCTTCTGAGTGGGAGTGGAAGGTCTCATCAGTTCCCTCTGCTATGTGCTGCATTTATTTATTTTAAAGTAGGTTGGTGGTGGGCTTTTAGTGATCCCAGCTATGACTGTTGCTACCAGGAAGTTGGGGGTGAAAACACTTAATGAAGAAAAAGTGACTACAGACTCACTTTCCATGTACAGAATTTTATTAAAATGTCAGTGGGGAGGGACAGTGTTGAGAAAAAACAACCAAAATACAAATGAGCAATGTTGATGGTGTATGTGCATGTAAGAAGAAACAGACTTGGATTTTGTAAATTTAACTACTTTTTCCTCTTAGCCTCAGCATTCATCTCTGTCTTTATCCTAAATAGAGAGGCTTAACTCTGATGCTTATTGTATTAATTATTAATATTTTAAATAATTTTAATAATTAATTAATGTATTAATTACTCTTTGTGAACATAACTACTGAATGAGGTTGTGGATAGGCCATGTAGCTTTTCCAAAGCAGGAAAAATGTATGCTCTCTGCATTGAGATACTGTACTTAATTTGACATAGGTATACATACTTCTCCAAACACAAGTAGAAGATAATTAATAGAATTGTCATCAAATTAATCATCAAAACTATTGATTTTGTAAATTACTGAACGCTTTTGAAGTCCAGATGTTTGTGCTTCTGGAGAGAGCCTGATACTGGTAGGATAGGCAACACTTGACATTATATTCACAAGGGTAAATGTCTTTTAGTTGTGCCAAGCTTAAAGGCCCTCAAATCTGGGAGCCTGCTTTGGACTTGCTTTGTTTTATCCTAAACTTATTTTTCACATAGCCTTTTAGCCTCTAATAACGGTTGGTAATGTATAAAAAAGTGACTTTCAGGGGACTTTTTTCAATTGAGGAAAGTATCTGTTCTGTTTCTTTGTTGTGCTTTCTGCTGTTCCGTGTGATGTCAGGAACAAGAGTAGAACTGATTAGAAAACTTCACTTAAATGGAAAGATTAGTTCCTTTGCAGTAACCTTCAGTTACAGTTAGGGAACAAGATGATGATGGGAATTAGTTGTTCTGGCTAATTCCATTCTCTAGAGGTTTGCAAAGCTACACTTCTGGTAGATTATCAACCATCAGGAAGGCTGCAGCCAGAGACTGGGTCATGGCAAATGCTACCCTTCCTGTGGCAGGAAATTTGTGGAGCTCCAGGACAGAAAAATCCCTATAAAAGCTCCCATTATGAAGAGTTCAGAAGCAGTCTGTGTTCACTGTATTTTGATCAATGTGGTGGTTTAGCTAGAAGAAACACCTTGAGACAAAGGGAAAGAACAGTTCATGGAGGAGATTGTTGTTAGTTTTTCTGTAAGAAATGCTTAACACTTATTTGTAAATGCTTATCTCCAAATTTGGGTACAGTAGCAACTTTGGAGTAGTTAAATAAGAATTTTATTTTGTGTTCAAATTGAAAATATTGGTGAGGTCTTAATTGTGGAGTTATTCTGGTGTTTTTGTAATGTTGTGGCATTCAGGGTCTATATTGAGTAAATACAAACAGTGAGTGAATAAGCTACCTATTAGCGCACCAGTAGTCAGAATTTCTGTGGGCTTCAGACTACAAGGAAAACTTATTAAATAGGAGTGAAAGGGGAGTGAAAGTGCTTTGACTGGTACTTGAAAGAGTAAGGCAATATTTTAAAAAAATAATTTACAGTTCCTACTAATTGGTGTTCTCATCCGTTTGTTTTGCAAACTTCCTACTAATCAGTGTTCTTTTATTTTGTAAACTTAACTTGCCTTACACAAACTCCTTTTGGAATTTGATGTATTTTCATGTATTCAATTTAGTTCTGACTGTACTTTTTACAGACATTTTTGCAATTGCATTTAAACTAAACTGATCTTCATTTTGAAGAACTTTTTCAGATTACAATTTACTATAACCTTAAAAACTGATTTCTTAGGAGTAGTTTTTTTGTTGTGTTTTGTGGCATTTTGTTTTGGGGTTTTTTTTTGTTTTTTTTTTTTTCCCCTCAATGCTTGGAAGAAGTAAAGCTAGAATTCCTGTCTAGTAATCTGAATCAAATTGCCTTCCATCATCTGTTATTTGCAAATCAAATGCAAATCAAAAGCATGAGGTACTTTAAGGCAACTTGCTATATTATGGACTGATGTATTATCCAGTGCAGTTAACACTTCACAGGAGTGAACCTACTACTGTGGCTGCTGCAAAGCTGTTCCCTCCACCCATGGCTGCTTCCACATACTTACATTGGCAGATCCCTGCATGCCTTCTCCTCCTTCCTCCCACATCTTCTGCTGAGTTATGCAGCTGTTCATCTCCTGATAAATACCAGTGAACCGTATCACTATTTTTATTGCTAGCTTTATTTTTCAGCTGTATAATCTCCCTGATCAGGTGCACTTTATGGCTGCACAAACAATTTTTTTCAGAACAGTATAGACAGAAATGTTTGGAGAAGTGAGTGACCAAATTCTTGGGCTCCCCTCACTGGAAATGTAGAGCTGCCATTGTGAAAAGTCCAGAATTTTAAGAAAGATGTGAAGGTCCTTAGACGTGTCCAGAGAAATGCAGCAAAGCTTTGAAAGGGCTGGAAGGCATGTCCTGTGGGGTGCTGCTGAGTACTTAGGGAATGTGAAGAGGAAGGTGCTGATTTCTGCTCCCTGGAATCCTGTGACACAGGACTCGTAGGAATCATTCAAAGCATCACCAGGGGAGGTTTAGACTAGACAACCACTGGAACAGGCTTCCTGTAGAGGTGTTGCTGCCCCAAGCCTGTCAGTGTTTCAGAGGCATTTGGACAATGCCCGTAACAACATCCTTTAACTTCTCTTCAGCCCTGAGGTCAGAAGGCGTCTGGGCTATTTGACCATCGTAGCTTCATTCCATCTGAAAATATTTCACTCTATTCCACTCCATTCCATCCTTCTTTCCCTTCTGCTCTGAGCACGCATGCACTTTTCCTGAAGACATGCTTCTGCATCTTTTGTAGCAGCAGCTTTATGGATCTGAAGCTTTTGGAAGGGAGGAGGGGAATGGATATTTTGACAGGAAAGCTTTTATAGTAGCAGTGCTGTTATGCTGTACCTTCCTCACCTTCCTTTCATTTCTATTGTTACTTACTTCTGTCTGGAGGAAGTTCACCATAGTCCCAGAGGTGATAAGCTGGCTGAGTTTATTAATCAGTGTTCATGGTAGTGTCTCAGTTTTAATGGTGAGGTATGCCTTACTCCCTGGAAAATGTTTTTCGTTTTAAAACTAATATTAAGAATAGACAAAGGGAAGCTACCTGTGAGAAGGAACACATAAGTGAATGTTTTTAACACTTTTACAGAAACAAGCAGAAGTGTGAAGAACTGGGGAGGTGGGATGTCCTGATGATCCTGAAACGTGAATTTTAGTTCATGGAAAATATTGAAAAACATGAGAGAATGAAGAGAGAGTTGTGTTTAATGAGTCAGAAAGTGAAAAAATAGAAGACCTTTAGAAGTCTAGAAAAGAAATGGCTTTGAATATGTTCTAGAAATATGTAATAGAAGATTTGTCATTTAGAAGGGTAGTAGTAACTGCTGAAGCAATTTTAGTTTGTTTTTCATATAGTAATTGAAGGGAACTAACAGCAATTTGTAAAAAGCAGAAGTTTAAGAAATCATTCGCTTTATGGAACTTGATCAGTTATTAAAATGCATAGGTTCTATACTATGTCTGTAATTGCTATAGTGTGTTTTGTTTCATAGTTTTTCTTTCTTTTTATTAATCCTTAGGGGGAAAGGAACAATGGCTTTGATGTCCTCTATCACAACATGAAACATGGACATTTGTCAACAAAAGACTTAGCGGACTTTATAAGAGAAAGGTAAATATTCATCCTCAGTAATCCCGAGGCTCTTTAATATACTTTTTGGTTTTTTATTTAGGTTTATCGCTATGTTTAAAAGTAACATGCAAAATATGTGAAGATCAATGAACGTTTAAAAATAATTACTTTTGTCCTTCAAGAATATCTAGGTTTATTCCATTCACTTAGAACTGTATAGTGCGACTCTTAAGCGTCAATTAACACAAGCTTCTAGCTTTTCAGGTTTGAATTAAAAAGCAAGAGTAAAAAGCTAGAAGTGTCACATGAGGTGTCCAGCAGGTTATTTAAATTAATCCAACTTTTTCATCATATTTGGAAGAAAAGCAATAATATAAAATAGCAAAAATTATCAGGCTTACAAAGTTTTTTGACCATACATGTAGCGACTGCTAGTATGATCTTAAAAGTTATGCTTTCAGATTAAGATGTTGAGAAACTAGGTTTGTTAAAGAAAAGGGAGTGATACATAGGGCTGAGAGAATAAAATGCAGAAAATAACGCAGGTTCTTCTCTATGGCATGGAAGGGACAGAACTGAAATCTGCAGATGTGACAACCTCCAAAACAGACGACCTAATGTTAATTCTAGTTTTGGGGGGTTTTTTGTTTTGTTTTGTTTTTTGGTTTGGTTTGGCATTTTTTTTTGTGGAAGAAGGCTGCTGCTATGTTGAACATAAGAATTTCATTCTGGACAAAATTAATTTGTATGTGTGCTTCAGAATTTTGTCTTAGTTCAGTTACTGACACCAGATGAGACATGGAAAAAAAATTGCAATAGGCTGATTGAAGACCTGTTTCAGTGAAGGGACTTTTCTGAACAGCAGTAAAACCTGTCCGGAAAAAACGGTTTTCTTTTCTGGGGTATTTCTTCAGAATTTCAGTTCAGGCCTGAAATAGATCTCAACAAATTGGATTGGATATTAGGAGAAATTTTTACACTGAAAGGGTTATTAAGCACTGGAATGGTCTGCCCAGGGAAGTGGTTGAGGACTATCCCTGGAGGTTTTCAGTAGACAGGGTTGACATAGTGCTTAGGGACATAGGTTAGTAAGTGAGGGCTGGGGGGAAAGCCGTTTGTATTATTTTCTATTGTTTTTTTTTTTTATCAGAGTTAGGTTGATGAAGTAGATGACTTTAAAGGTCGCTTCCAATGTAGATCATTCTATGATTCTAATAATTTCTTTTGAATTTCTACAAAATGTAATCACCACAGATGGCAGGTACTTAGCTGCATTTGCAAACCATTTGCATGGTTTCAAAGTGAATTCAAAGTGAAAGCACAAAAATCTTCCTGCTAAGTAGAAACGCATGTGTTCCAGAGTCTAGGTGTTATGAGCAGCTCCTGCTGTTGACCACTGCTACCCTTTGGACACAACTATCCAACCAATCCCTCATCCACCAAACATCCACCTCACCAAATCCATATCTCTCCATCTTGGAGAGCACACAGAGATTCACTACAATCTTAGTGCTACATATTAATTTATTTGGCAAGGCTTCAGTGTAGTTCCTTAAGAGTGACTTGCCCTGGGATTGGAGAACATCTCAGTGTTGCAGACCAGCAGCAAGTTCAGTCCTTTCCAGTGACTTTCTTCCACCAGGGTATTAAACACCAGGGTATTCTGTCTGTTCTGTTGTGTTTTCTTCAGCTCTGCTTTATTGATACATGTCAGTATCCTAGGCTGCCATTAAAAAAAACCAAAACAAACAGTTGAATGCCAAATAGTTATTTATTTGCAAGTGAAGGGTGCATCACTGATCAACCTTAATCTAAGGTAGCAGTAGTTTGTGGCATATAGTTTGTAGTTTCAAAGATACAGATGGAATTTAAATATTTGGTGTCCTCGCTTTAGTAATAATGTTCATGAATGTCCGTATCTAGGCAGTGAAGCCCATCACTACCATTGCAAAGTTACTGTGGGATGTCAATTTCCCAATAAATAAGTATGGTTCAGTAGCACACATTTATTCATATAAGTCAAATTCTTGATCTCAGAAGAAATTAGATTGGATGGTACTTCAGCATTATTTTACAACAGTCCAGTTGTCTTGACCGTGTTCTATTTTGCATCTTTGTTTATTGCAAAGAAGTTAAGAGATGTTGCATGTGATTATCTATTCAGATAGAGTATAGTCTGAATACTGTATTGTAGTACTGTTTTCTAGATGTAGAAATTATTGAACAACATTTATTAGAGTCTTCTACATCTAGTATTTTTATCTACTGACTTTTAAGTACCTGATTTTCTAAACTGTTCCCTGTGAAAATTATACTTATATACATTTGAGCTTTCTTCATATCTGTCCTTCCATTCCTTTTGAACATCTTGGCTTTTTTTTTTTTCAGAGGTGCAGAGTGAAAACTGAAAACTGCTGGATAGGTCAGTCAGATGGAGTTAGATCTGAGCTGGTGATAATACTTTGAACGAGTTAGAGTACTTAACAGTGTGTACTGTTTAACAGTAGTCACCTGGTTAGTCAGGGCTGCTGGAGTCTCCAGGCTAGCCAGAGAATTTGGGATTTTCTGGGATGATCTCAAGACAGTTGATCATATGTGGATATACAAACTTAGAGCACAAAGGACACATGTCTGTATGAAGCCATTCTGCGTTACTTACGCTGTTCAGAATAGTGTTTGGGTTGTGTGCGGCTGAATTGGAGGAGTTTGGTTTATGGCAAGGAACCTGCTCCATGTCAGTAAATCTTGGGTGGGGTAGGTTACCTATCTGTCTACTCAAAGATAGGTATCTTTGTTCTATTCTTCATAAAGCACGTAGAAATTTTGAGTATAGGGAAGGGAAAATATAAAAAGGTTGCACTGCCTCCATAGGTTTTTTCTTTAAATACTTGGAAGATTTTGTAGGTGAACTGTCTTGTGTTTGTGTGTATTAATAAACACCTAAACTGTTTACATGTAAGAAGCCACTGTGCTCAGCTAGGAACTGAATAGGTATTGTGTTGGCTTTTCTCCAGAAGTGTTTCAAATGTTTTTCTGCAGCAGTTGCCTGTAAACATCATAAAAAGAATCTCCTACATCATGAGAAACCAGCAATGCATATATTCTCATTTAACTTTTAAATGTTTAACATATCCCAAGCAAAGACAGATTTTCAAATGGATGAAAATTAATTTACTAAATTGTTCATAGTGTGTTTCTCGTAAGTCAGTTGATGGAACAAATGCATATATAGATGCCCAACTGGTCAGTACCAACTGACCACAGTACCGTGTGGTCAATTGCAGAATTCCTGTTTTGAGGAGATTGCTCTGGTAAGTATGCTGTAAATTGCTCCAAAGAAAAGAGGTCTGGATTTTGGTCAGAAATCTTGCTTATTAAAAAACCAAAAAAACAAAAGGCACTAAACTATCAAATCTGGAAAACTTTGATAGAAGCTATTTAGAAGCCATTGATAATTAATCAAAATATGTTGTTCATCTTGATAATTTTAAAAACTTCTGAGCGTCTGTGCATATATACTTGTTGCTGTGTAGTGAGCAAGAATTCCTAGCATTGGAAACTTTAAACTTTTTCTTATCATCAAAAGTAATACATATGTGGAATGAGAGTAAAGTTATATGACTTTGCAGTTGTTTGTAAGTGAGATTTAAGACATAATTGAGTTACTGTATTTAATCCCTTTTTCCAAATTGATTGTCCAACTGACAGGATAATTATTTTGGAAGTTCAGTAAATTTAAATACATGTCCCTCTGTTTCAGATGACTAGTGCTATTTTGTTTCATATTTTCATAAGAAAACTCTTTAGCTTGGAGAGTGGTGCTCTAAAAGACAAATGAAAACCTCTACCTCAGCAATAAGTGGTTATAGTCATGGTGTAACTTGAGAGAGGGGTGAATTGATCATCTAAGTTTTTTTCTCTCTTTTGCCCCTGAATAAAGATATTACACATCAGGAAAGAAAATATTTCAAGCTTTTGCATTTTCAAGAAACAGAAATGACAGTATTTACTCAAATTCAGGATGCTTATGAATCTGAGTTGACACTACATATTGAATACTGATTTAGGGTGGAAAATTAAAATAGTGTGTATCTTTAACTTAATAATAGGAGAGTGAGGAAGATTAATGGGGGAAGGACTTGCAGCAGCTCAGTGCTGTGATATGTTATGTGTCATTGTTAATGCCCCAGCAAAGGCTCTAAGGAGAAAATCTGTGTTGACCTTTGGATTTTCAGTCTCCAAAAGAGAAGTGAAAATGTGGGTTTGAGTGCAGGGAAATACAATGAAAGTTTGTTTAGGGAAGATGTTATCTAAAATAAATCAGAATGTATTGAGACAACCTTCTTTAAAAATTAGTGTAAACAGTAGAACGTCATACTTTTCATTGTGTATTATTTTACTGTTTTCCAAATTCAAATATCCCTATGCAGTGAACTGCAACAAACAAAAAAACCACACACCCCCAAAAAAGACTAGACAAGCTCACATTTTATTTAATGTGATTGCTCAGTAAATGTTAAGTTTATCTTAATGTTTTCATTACATATATATTTGATTTTGTTGCTTTGTAGATCTCTGATGTGTAAATATGATAGGTGAGTGATTGTTATGTCAATTTGTTCTCACTGTTATTAAACAATGCTAAAGGCAGAGAGTAGAGGAAGGGAAGAATTGTCTCTTGCAAGTGTTCTTATATTATATTTTAGAAATATACTTCTCTTGATTTTGCTTATAGTGTTGGATTGATTAAGATGGAGTGATTTTCAACTGAAGTAAAACATCTTCTGGTTTGCACCTTGAGAATGCATATCCATCTGTCTTTAAATATCTTCAACATTTCGTTATGCTTTTGATGGCTTCCTTTGACAGGGCTACAATAGAGGAGGCGTATTCAAGGTCAATGACAAAACTAGCCAAATCAGCGAGCAATTACACACAACTTGGGTAAGTAAGTGTACCTAAGTAAGTAACTGCATACATGTTAAGAATCAAGTTTGATTATGAATAGTTAATTCATGTTAAAGGTATCATAACTCTGCTACATTTAAAATTGATTGTTATTTTTTCAGTAGCCATGCAAATTACTGTGCAACTGCAACAAAAACAAAGACAGTACAGTTCTTTATTCACAGTTTAAAAAAACAGCAAAGCCCAAACATGCACGAACTGTCTGTTCCTCTGTGTTTAAGTTAGAGTTTTCTAACTTAATAAAGAATGTGACTTTCTATTCTGTGCTTCCAAGCCTATGGTAATTATTCTGAAAAGAGAACGTATGGTCTGCAAATGTCGCAGTAAATTTATTTATTTATATTATTTCTGCTTTCTGGAGTGTTATCTCTCTCTTCAGAGAATGAGACTTTTCAATAGATTTATTCCATAGTTTAATGAGGGTTTTATATATGGGTGTATGTCTTTAAAAACTGGAAGTATTAATGGATATTACTTTTTCAGTAGAAAAATAATGCCAATGAGAACTTGGGCTTTTTAGATAAGGCTATTTTTTTTTTTTTTATTTGTAGTAATCACAGCTAGAAATAGGGGAGGTTTTGTCAGTGGATGATACCATTTGTTGCTGCTCTTTGAAGGTTCTGTATCTGCATGTTGATTTGAACATCAGTTCTTTAAAGGCTATGTATAATTTTTGTTTTTCAGCAGCATTAACTAGGAAACTGAGGTAGGACTGTATCTTTAGAATAGATGGAGAAGTCCATTCAGTATAGAAGTCTGAATCTGAGGAAAGACCTGTTCCTCACCTTCCTTTGCCATATGGTTAATCTCAGTTAATCAGTAAGTCCCTTTTAGTGTCACACCATCTTTGCTGGTATTTTTTTCCTGCATCTTGTGGCTGTAATGATGCAAGACAACTAGAAACTCAACTAATCAAGTAATTTCTGATTTGTTTATACTATTCAAGTATACACATAAAAATACTTTTACATCCTAAGTTGTTTTGAGCTGCTCTTGCGTCATCTTTAGGAGTAACACTTGGCATTATTGTGTGCTGATGATAGAGAAGATTAAGTGACCTTTGCTGTGTTTTACTCATTAGAGTAAATACAGGTAAAACATAAAACTTGGAAAAATTAGTAGATAGGAATCCAAGTACATTTGAAACATATTTAATAAGAATTTATAGCAGTTGTTGGAGTTTCTGTTTGTTTTAGGAACAGAAATTAACTTCTGTAAACTTATCAATTATACTTTAGCACTATTTTTAAAAAATCATAGTTAACTACAAGTAAAAAATCCAGATGAACATTATATATTATTTTCCTTGATTTAGGACATTTGCACCAGTTTGGGATGTTTTCAAAACCTCAACAGAAAAACTAGCAAGCTGTCACTTGGATCTTGTGCGGAGATTACAAGAGCTAATAAAAGAAGTTCACAAGTATGGAGATGAACAAATCAAAGTTTATAAAAAGGTTATTTATTTTTTTCTTATGCATATCCCATGACTTGTTAACATTAACATGAAAATGGTTTGGTTTTGACAACCGTGTGATATTTGACAGACTAAAGAAGATGTTTCAGGAACATTGGAAGCAGTGCAAAACATTCAAAGTATCACTCAGGCCTTACAGAAATCAAAGGAAAACTACAATGCGAAGTGTGTTGAACAAGAACGTTTGAAAAAGGAAGGAGCAACACAGAGAGAAGTTGACAAGGTAGTTCTGTGACATCTTACTTTCATACGTTGTGTTGTCTGTCAGTAACGTGTTCACCTTTATTAGTAAGTGAAATGCTCAGAGAAGGCTAAAAATAGTAGTTGAAGGCATTTCATAATGTGCATGATACTTTGAATACCTAGATACATTTTGTTTACAGTTAGTTCCTTATTGTTCAAACTGCATTGCAGTTCTAATTCTTTATTTTGTAAATCATCATATGGTAGTTTTGTTTAGTGGCTTTTGCAGAAATTGCATACAATTGTTTCAGCATCTATTATGTTTTTGGATACATTTCCTTATGTAAAGACGTGAACAATCGATGCCCTTGTTATTGAATTAAGGAGTAGGAGATTTTGTATCGTCCCTTCAATGAGAAAAAGTATCTACTTACATGAGTATTTGAGAATTTGTTCCATTGAGAAGAAAAACAAATTAACATTACATTCAGTGCTAATTTGAAAGGTTATCATTTTGGTGAACCAAAAACCCATGGGATGAGTACCTTCATGTTGTATTTACTACTGTCCTTGAGTCATGGGGGACTTTAATCCATTCACAGAGTCACAAAATGGCTGTGGTTGGAAAGCATCTCTGCAGGTCATCCTGTCCGACCCTGCTGCTCAAGCAGGGCCACCTCAGGCCAGTTGCCCAGGACCTTATCCAGGCAGCTTTTGAATATCTCCAAGGATATTCAAGGACTCCATAACCTCTTCAGACAATCTGTTCTCAGGCTCAGTTACCACCACAGAAAAAGTCTTTCCTGATGTTCAGAGGGACCCTCTTATGTTACAGTTACTGCCCATTGTCTCTGGTCCCATCACTGGCACCACTGGAAGGAGCCTGGCTCTTCTGATATGTACCCTCCCTTCAAGTATTTATATCTATTGATCCTCCCTGAGCCTTCTTCAGGCTGCACAGTCCCAGGTCTCTCAGCCTTTCCTCATGGGAGAGATGCTCCAGAACTTTTATCACTTTGTCACCTTTCACTGAGGTCTCTTCAGTATGTTCTTCTCTCTCCTGCAGTGTCCAACCCGGAGCTGGACACAGTGTTCCAGGTGCAGCCTCAGTGCTGAATAGAGGGGAGGGATCACTTTCCACAGCTTGCTGTGGAAAAAACCTGTGGTTTTTTCCTGTTTTCAGAAAACTTAGTAGTAGAGGAAAGAGATCATGTTTCCCTGTCTCTATGTCTTCTCTTTCTAACTCTTGATACTGCTGCCTATTTCCACTTCCATTACCTAATCTGTGTAAGACTCTGTTCTTTTTTTTTAGAATGATCATAGTTCCTTTTATACTGCTGCCTTCATGAAGCACAGGGTTGGTTATTGCCTTTTCACTGATGACAAAAGTGATCCTGTTGACCATGTTCTTATTGTTTTAGCTTTGATACAGATCTAGCTTTTTTTTCCCTAGCTTCAGTGACAGTCAATGTTGGTTTCTAGACATGAATCAGAAGTATGTGGGTTGATAGATGTTTTCCTGTCACTCTATTCAAGGTATAGTTTTTATGAAAATTGCAGAATAACTACTTTATCAGAAAGTAGAGGATCTGTTCTTATATGCTAAGAGTTTGTTACAAAGCCAGAGATTTAGAGAAATAATTTATTGAAGAATCTGAGGAGGTATCTAAAACCTTGCAATTTTCATTGCAGCTGGAAGTTAGTGTTAACTTGTGTAATAATTTCCTGTTGTTTTCTGACATGTGAACTTCTCTATTTATAGTGACTTGACGAAAAGTTCTTGACCGATCCTTATTCTTTCACTAACTCAAAATCTGCTAAAGTTCTAGCAATTGCTGAACCTGAGGATAGACACATCCTGTTTACAGAAGAGATTACTAGTTAATCATACAATGTTCACGTGTTTTATCTTTTTGTTATGTCCTGCTGAGTAGTTGGGTTTTGTAGATGGGTTTTCAGCACATAACAATCAGATTCTGCTAATCATTAAATATGATTAGCATATTGGCTTTGTCAAAACCCCATGCATATGGGTTTCAGTTACATAATGCCTTAATGGAAAAGTTTGGGGGTTTTTTTTAAGTCTTTTAACTTGGCATTTTCTTCTTTTCAATGGTTAAGTTTGGAATCATCTCATTGTAAAATAGTCTTAATTGTTTTTAAAAGCGAGTGTTCATAGAGTACCATATACTTTCAGCCTAGTAAATGGCATTTGGGAAACAGGATAGGACTGTTTTCCTCATGGTAATTCTCCTGTGTGAAAGTACAAGAGTGAGAATCATGAAGTAGAATTCATGCAAGACAAGCTTCATGCAACCTGTCATGCTCTCCTTTTGGTGCCTGACGGACCCATATTCTTCATACAGAAGAGTGTTTTCAGGCTCTGTTTTGCTGGATTTAGAAGACCATGTGACTAGGATCTGCTTAAGCTTTCTTTGTAACTGGAAAAATGGAACCGCAGCTCTGGCTCCTCTTCCTTTGAAGTCCTGGTTGATGTTTCCTCATGTGAACAAGTGCTAGTGCTATACTGTTATTCAGGAGTTTCAGTTATTTTTCTCCGGAAGTTGCAAAATATAACTCTTTTCCCACAGGCATATTTGTATTAATTAATTTCAAAGTTACAGATAGTGGTCAGCTTTACAAGTCATTTTAAGTCATAAATAGATTCTGCTTTTACTATGGGACAGATGAAATGAATTTGAGAGAGGGGACGAGAGCTATTCAGCAATGGAACAAATAGTAAGTACACAGCTGTCTTTATTGATGTCACAACAATTCAGGAATACTTTTGAGTTAAAAACTGATGGGAAATTTCAATGAGATAAAGCAGGCATGTTGAACAAAGAAGCTAAGAAGAAAGCTGGTATTTCAGTTTATTTTTGTTTTCATTGGCTTTTAACTTAGAAATAGCAAGAATATCAAAGGTTTGAAAGACTCTGTCACATGTGTCATGATGTAAACTTTGAAAGTAACTCTTTCCTCTACCGCTAACAATCACTTCATTCAGTTTTGTTCTCCATATAATATTGGGATTCTCCTGTAATTTGTTTTGTCTTTTAAGAATATTAAACTCACAGAAAGATTATTTTGGTTTATTAGGAACCAATAATTAAAAAAACCCCAATAAATTATAAAGCCAAAAAGGACTATTATAAACAACACTGAGCTGCATAAGTATAGCCATCAGTATGTTCTGCATTAACTTAATTTTCAAATAACTCTTAGTTTTAACATTTCCATTAAGGTAACACCTGTACTTTTAAATTTCTTTCTTCATTTCTAACGCAGGACTACGCCTTCTTGTTTGTTTGTGGTTTTTTACCATTTACTCTTTCAGAATTGCACATATGGCTTTGCTCTGCTTTCCGATCCTGCTTTCTTCCTGTTTTCTGTTGCAGATCTAAATATTTGACAAGACCTAATTTGTTAACTCCAGCAATACAAATTTGATTTCAAAATAATTTTATTATAAATTTGTCATAGCTGATAAGGGGGAGGGATTTAAATGAAGTAATTGCTTTGTTACTTTTTAATATGGGTTATATATTAGGCTTAAATAGAAATCTTTAATACCCTGATTGTAGTTATTTGGTGGTAAAATTTTGTCATGACGCTTCACTGTTTTGATATGCTCCTCAGTATCAATAGATCATCCTAGGCTTGCTTTTAATTGTGAGTTTAACAAACCGTGGCTCAGACTATGTGTGTGATGTTTGACGCTTTTTTTTTTCCATTGATCTACAGGCAGCAGTTAAATCAAAAAAAGCTACGGATACTTATAAATTATATGTGGAAAAATATGCTGCATTTAAATCTGATTTTGAACAGAAAATGACAGAAACTGCACAGGTAAGTGTTGTATTAAATAAGTTACCTTTAAAATAGATTAATATATGCTGTTTTGTCTCTGAAGACATCTGAAGTCAAAGCTTTTGAAAAATTGGTTCAATTGGACCTTTGAAAATTGATACGAATAGTCATGTCAGAGGTAATATGTTTGAAGAGCAAACACGGACCCAGTATGTTGTGAAGGCACTGTCCTCGAACAACACAAGAAATCTAGAAAGAATTTTTGAAGAAATGTTTAGGAAGAAAACAAAATTAACTTCTGGGAGTATTGCAGATGCATTGAGATCACATGGGGAGTGCTGTGAAGTGTTGGACAGACAGAACTCATTCATACTAGTATGAATGTATTGGGATCCATCCTGGTTTTTTCATTATTGTTCCAGCAAAACTCTTTAGTTGCAGCTTGTTAAAGTATCTTCCCAGGGTTTACCTGAGATTGAGAAAAACTCTTATGTCCGTTAAAGTTTATGGGTTTTTTTAAAGACTGTTTGTATGTATTCCAGAGGAAATCAAGTTCCCTATATCATTGCATATGCTGACGCTTGTTACCTTTTAAAATTTCTTTTTCAAACCTGTTGATAGCAGACTTTTTTCCAACGCCCCTGGTTTCAAAGAGCAAACTTCATAATTTCTGCTTTTAATAGTTAGTTGAGGACTGGTTGGCATATTTATTTTGTATGTTTACTGGTTTAGTAAAGCTTTTATGAGATAGGATTTCTAATTTTGGTTGAAAATTTGTTGCTCTTTTCATTAGGTTCACAAATTAAATTTTAGGCATAGACGGAATTATTAAGGAGATTCAATCATCCTTGTATTTTTGAGATATAAGTGGGAAAGTGTTAGGTTTTTCCTTAACACCTTGGAAATGAAGATTTCACAGCATGGGGATTGTGTAGGCTGACATATAAAAAGCTGCCCTGCCCTAAACTGTAAACCTCTTTTCTACTTTGAGAACTTCATTAGAATTTGATCCAGTTCATCTCTGAAGAGATACTCAGCACAGCTGTTAGAGGAAGGATACTACATATATCACATACCAACACTCTTCCCTCCCACCCCCCATTCCTGGTGTTTGCAACAAAGAAGTGCTGAGGCATGCAGCTGCAAAATTCTGCTTTTAACACAACCATTACATTAGGAGTCTTGACGGCCTTTGCTTGAAGACTTTGCAGAGGGCATCCTTTTGTGCAGTAACCTGACTTAGTTCTGGTTGAAGTATCTGCACTGCCTGTGGTTTTCTTTTCAGTTTGAGTTAAATTTGGTTACGTACATTATTTTTCTCTCCTTTTAAAATATCTGTGAGTTTTAAATAATCTCTTTAAAAATTATTATTGTGGAGTGTAAAACAGTGGTGATTGCAGATACTCAGGAGTATATTAAGGCTTTATTAAAAATAAAAGTTCTACAAGAAAGTTCATGGGTACCATGGTGTAGACATATTGTACTTCTCTCTCATCTCTGATGTGTGAAGCTATGTTTTCAATGTGTTTCAAGTTAACGTTGTCAAAAGTAGCAATTGTCCTATTTCCATGCTTCTCCCTTTGTCAAATATTTTTACAAGGAACACCTTGTAGAACTAATCCAGCTAAAACTATTGTATAAAGGAAGCATGGCTTCAACCCAGAAGAGACCTATGGTCTGGTTTATGAAGAGCTCACACAAGCATTTGTGCTGGCACAAAGTGAGAGGCAGTGTGTGCACCGGGGGCAGAGAATGGCATCTTTAAGCTGGTTTAACATGTGACACTGGCCTGGACTCCCTCGTGTATGTGCCCAGATTACACATTTACATCTGTTGCCTTAGCACTGTGTGTTTCTCACTGTAACTTAAAATATTTGCATATCAGCTATCCCTAGGCAAGTTGACTGGGGTAAGGATTGGAGTTGGCATCTGTGATTACAATCACTTGAGAATTTTGGGACTAGGTTACCTTTTTAAAATTTAACTAACATCTGTCTTGGAAACAAGTATAATATAGTAGCAACAAAAGAATCATTGAAATGTAACATTCTTCTGGAGAGTTTCCAGAAATAGGGGTAGGTGGAATCAAACTGACATGTGAACACATACTGCTGCTACCCAAAATGTTAACTTTTCTGTAGTGTTCCCATTATGGTAACTATTGTAGTTGCTCAGTAATTTTTCTAGTAACTCCGTCATTGTGAAGTTTGTATAAATTGTAATACACCCTGACTTTTGCTGTAGAATCCACCTTTTGCTACACAGAATACCAGAAAATGCTACAAAGAATACCAGTAATATCAGAAAAAATACTGAACTGTTCCATTTATTTGACTAAGTCATGTATGAGTGTGGCTCTTCTGGATCAAAACGTTCCTGCCCTGTTTGTCATTTCCCTTTATCTGGCAGTTACTGAATCCCCTACTGATCCACTGCAGAGCAAATTCAGTCAGGTTACTTTAAATCTTTATTTAGTCCCACAAAAGCTGTCTGCTCTCTATTCCTTACCTTACAAGAAATAGACAGTTGGTAGCAGTTGAATTATTGCTCTCTGAAACAATAAGAAAAAAATTGTCAAATATGAGTCCAATAAGCCGGCCTTGTTAATTTGCACTGTAAACTTGTTTGCCGCAAGCAAGCAAGCAGTGAGTAATAAATGAGTTCTCATTTAGAACTATCAGAAGATATACATGAAGAATATTTGAAATTTATTTTCTTGTTGGTTAGTTAGTGAAGGAAAATATAGGGGCATTTCATCAAGCAAACTATCTGGGCTTTTTGTTATATACTAAAAATAATAGTAACAACAATAAAAATCCATCTGAATAATCCCCTACAACAAAAGAATGAGAAAATTAACAGATTATCTTGTATCAAAAGACAGAATATGAAAGTGCTTTTTGTTCAACTTTTGTATCAGTGTTATTAGGTAAGTATTACATATTTAAACCAGGCTGAGATGTAGAGAGAGAAAAAAAATATCTTTTTATTATATCAGACATAACATCTGAGAAAACCTCACTATGCTTTTGGGCTGCTTTGGTTTTTGGTGTGTTTTTTGGGGGGATAGATGAGGGACAGACAGGATTTTTTTGGGGTTGGGTTTTTTCCCCATAAAAAAAGACTACAAAGTTACCTGTCACTACAAACCGCACTTGCCCTTAACTGCAAAAACTCTTAAATTTAAATCTTTACCTAATGTGATAATGGACACCTGGAAACTTTCCACACCTGTCCACATTGGAAATAAAAGTTGCCATTCTGCCAGTATAAGTTACAGAATCATAGAATGATTTGGGTTGGAAGGACCTCAAAGATTATCTAATTCCAACGCCCCTGCCATGGGGGAGGAGATTGTATCTGTGGAAATTTTTTCAAGTATAACAGTGTAGCTACATCTACAGTTTGGTTGCAGCAGGGTTATTTTAAAGATGATGCAATAGGAAAAACACCACCACCCATGGAAACCCACTTCTATCGAAGCACACCCAAAGATTGTCTTAGTTTAGAATGCATTTTGCTTGAAATATACTTGTTCTGAAGACAAAATCAATGAGGAATGTGAGCATTCTCATCTGTTTCAGTGCAAAATCAGTTGGCTTAGCTTAAATCTGTCTTACACTTCACATACTATTTTTCCGAGGACAAACATCTTGAATTACTGTGCCATTATTCTAGGTAATCATATCTTACTATCCTCAGTTGGCTGTCCTCTTTTCTTAGTTAAACTCGACTGATGTTGTATTTTATGTACAAAAATTTTATGTATTTTTGCTCCCTTATCATTTACTGTCTTACCTGCAGTTATCAAAGTGCAGTTATCATGAAGTGACTCATGATAAATGATTTTCAGTGGTTGAATTTTGAAATATAGGATCTTCCTAATCTTGAATTGCAAGTTTGCTGCAATGAGCATGGAAGGTTTTATTGTGATTACAGAAGCAGTAAAATATAGTTCATTCTTGTTTAGAAATTGGATTTGACAGAAGTTCCTCATGTTGAAAGATTTTTCTGAGTAAAGCTGTAGTTGCATTATGCAGTTGCTATGCTGTTGCTAAGGAAACATGATGTCTTATTTGCCAGATTTTCCACCTTGCTAGAAGCTAGTCACATATCACAGTAAATTATTGGAAAGGAACAAATAGCTGAAAGTGCTAAATTATTCTTTGCAAATCTTCTGTCTTATCTAGAGCTGAGTTCAAACTTGAGTTTGGATGATTTTGCTGTTGCTGTTGAGCAGTCTGTGTATAAAGTTCAAGAATGAGTAATAATTTTTTTTTAAAAATCTAAAACTTAAAAACATACATGTTTATGAAAAGGAGTCATGCTAACTCAAATTGTGTATACTGAGTTGCACAGCTAAAGTCTCTGTTGATGATGATTTTTGTTTGTATTGTAGCTTAAAACACCAAGAAGTGGCTTGTATTTGTTGGGTCCTTAACATTACAGATTCATTTTAGTACATATTTTTAAATGGACTGATCTTTCATAAGTGAAAGTAAACAATTTGGTTAATGATTATATCCGTGATATGAATTATGTGCTTGTATTATTGTACCTAGCTTTATTCTTTGATCAGAACCTCTTTATATTATGTACAAGGCCAAGATACCTCTACTTCAAAGACATTAAATCTTAAGTATAAAACAATAAAAAAGAAATAAGGAAACAATTGAAGGAGAGGGATCCTTTCCAGTGGCATAAGAGATGAAAAACTCTCTGAATGGCCAATTGTTTCACTATTTATTATAGAGAGGAGTTTAAAGGAGACTGGTAAGATAATTTGTCTGCTTAAATGGTGGCTAGAAAGGTATGTAAGTATGGCAAAAGAAAGACTGAGAGTTTAGAAGTTAGAAATAATATTTGACTCTATTGACTCTAACTTGACAACTCTGTATGGAGTTGTTTGTGAATCAGAGTAACGGGAGGTATGAAATATGGAGAGGTGGTCTTCAGAGAAGCCTGTGCAAATTGGAGAGAGGGTTAAGTGGTGCTCCAAAGTTTGGACACACAGTTGCAGAAATAGGAAGAGAATTAGGAAAGAGCAGGAGTAAACAAAGATTTCAAGACGATGGTTGACTGCTGGGGAGATTGAGCACATCTTTAGCACTGATATTTGGCTAGAAAGGGGTCAATGAAAACATTGGAAATTATTTTAAAATGGCTGTCAGCTGGAAGTCTGGGTAAAATGGAACAAACTGGAAAGGTTATATATGGTGAGTTTAAAAGTCAAGCAACTGAATCATATTTAATGAAGCAAAAAATATAGATTTAGCCAGAAAAAGAGGAAAGCATGTGTAGATTGTGAACAGGAGGAGAGGGTGCTAAGAAGGAAATGCAAAACAGATCCAGAAATTATGGGTTTGGGTGAAAAAACTAGACCTTTCAGTAATAGAGAAAAGAAGCTTTTTTAAAACTCTCTAACCCTGTTTTCTTCTGGTAGAAAGAGGTCAGATTTTTTTGAAAAAATCAATATAGATATAAGTTTAAAGAGTACATGAAAAAATTGCATAATGGCTCTAAAAGGACGTATTTTAAAGTATATTGTTAACATTTTATGTTTAATATTTTAAGACATATTTTCATGATGATTAATTGCTTGTATTGGTTTACAGAAATTTCAGGACATTGAAGAAATGCACCTTCTTCGTATGAAAGAAATTATAGAATCATTGTCAAATACCATAAAAGAAATCCATTTACAAATAGGAGAGGTAATTTTTATTTTATCATTTATTTGTTTGGATTATACTACATTTTCTTAACTATTAAATGTAACAATTGTTACTGTATTTGTGGTTATTGCAAGATCTCATCTTTCAAATGGTGGGAAATACAACATAAGCTCAAATTTTTGTGGCTTCCTGTTGCATTTATAGGTTCAGTATTGCAAAATTTAGAGAGTAAGTCTAAATAAATTTTGTCCTTACAGAAAACAAATTATTTTAACAATTTGTGGAATTTTTATTGTATGTCTAAGTTCTGATCCCTAGATACTAAATTAACTCTCATTTCACACATAATTGGCATTCTTGTGCTTTTCTTTGCATAAAACTTGAGATTCTATCACTCTGAACAGTTTCCAAATTTTTCATATGCTTTAGGTTTTATGAGCAAAAGGTCTTCGGTAACAGAAGGATTATTTATAGGATCTTTTCTTTAGATGTAATTTGGTTTAATTAATAATCCTTGTAAGTTGTTCTTAATTTTTAGGCATTTTGAAGTGTAGTTTTATTTGTATGCACTTATAGTCACTATTTTCTGCAGTTTTCAGGCTTTCTGCTAATGGATGATGGTCACAAGGGTCATGCTGTTTCTTTCTAAAGCAAATACACACTGCCTTCTTGGAAAAGTTATTAACATGTGGTTGTTCCTTTGTCAGACCAAAAACATTACAGCAGTCATGCTTTTACACAAGCAGGTGGGAGCCGTGATAATACAGTAGTAACAGTTCACACCCTTAACTGGTGCTGGCTTAAGAGACTGCTTGTCATCCTGACATTGTAGTGGGACATGTTGCTGAAATATTCAGAAAATGATATATACACATGTCATTTAGAATGAAGAAATACAAGTAAATCGTAGACCCATCATCAAGCTCTATTCTTTAATTCCTAATTTGTATTTGTATTCTAAACACAGTTGCTAAGACTAAGGCAAAGAATGGATTTCCTTGATAAAATGACTGTTGTTTTTTAGAACCCCTGTAATACACTTTAAAGGGAAGTATTTTGACGCTTAACTGCAGAGCAAACCACTTCTTAAAGTTAATTACATTCTTTCAGTTACTGGTTTGTAATTCCATTTTTTGTGTGGTGTTGGTTTTTTTGAAGGTGCACGAGGAATTTATTAATAACATGACAAATACTACAGTTGAGAGTTTAATACAGAAATTTGCTGAGTCAAAAGGAACTGGCAAGGAAAGACCTGGTAAGAGATTAAAAATAACAGAGTAGGAAATGTTAATTTTAAAACTGTAGATTTCCACTACTAATAAAAGATCAAACCCATACTTGTTACTACCTTAAATTCTTAAATTACAGTTTCAAATTCTCAAAATTCATTAGCCTTAATATTAAATGATCTGTAGAAATTTATAACATATTGTATTATATACATATAGTATTCGTAGTCATAAAGCATGGCAATTTGTAGCTCTTCTATGTAGACCTTCAAGGAAGGTTTTTAAATATAGTGTTCCATGGAACATCAGTGAAGTTTGTCAAGAAACTGAAATTCCTTGCATAAACTATGTGTTGTCTGCTATGTGTTTCTGCATAAATTATATTTCATAACTTTATTTAATATAAATTTATGGATATATTCAAAACATATGACTATATCGAACAAATGTCTGCTTATTGAACTGTTGGAAAAGTTGCATGGGTTTATTTGGTTGGCTTACAAAACTATCCATTTTAACAGATTGTATGTAGATTGAATAGTACTTTTTGAAAGTACTGCTTATTGGGTGTGGTGTATAAGACTTTCCAGGATGGGCATAAAAGGGCAATCTCACAGTACTATGTATCTCATTATAGCAAAAATAGAGAGTTCACTTTGCTGTTTGGACATGAATACACAGTCACTGCGTGTGTGAATACAGGAATTCAGTAGTACAGTTTCTTGTTTTCTTCGGCATTGAGAGTCCTGGCTAGCATCTCTGTCTTGTAATATAGAAGTACAATGATTTTTTTCAGAGCAAGGATGTATATAACAGAGTAGAGCTTGAGAATTTGTATTAAATTGTTAAATATGATTATTGAGTATCTTACAATACTTCTGTGAGATGTTTTTAACATAACATCGTTTCATATTCTTTCTGTGATTCAATAATGCAGATGTCTGAGTGTATATAGTTGTATATGGAATAATTACCAAATATTTTCTGTGTATGTCACAATTTCTCAGTAAGGATCAAGAAAAAGTATGAGCTTCAGGGGTTCAAGTTAATTAAGTCTGACAAAGACAGGGGAAAATTCAGTATTCAGACCTCTTTGACTAGCTATTTCAAAATGTCGTGGCTAGCTATCTCCATCTTGCATTTAAGATTGACTCCCTGGGTTACAAAGACCCTTTCTAATGTATCTTAGGGCATCATGCACTTCAAGTCATCCATCTTATTAGGTGTTTTTTTGATAGACAGCATCGTAATCCTAAGAAAATTAACACTTGACTTTTTAATTTAGTAGGAGAAGGAGAAGTTATACACACTGTGCTTATCTGCTGCTTTATAGAGTTCTTCAAGTTCCATTTGTATACTGCGGGGTCAAATAAAAGCGTTTGCCGTAGCAAATTTAATTTCTTTAAACCTTTTAATGGAAAAGCACTCCTAGGAAATATAATGTGTTTAGTGTGGAAATGTGTGCACCTTGAATTTTCTTTTACAGTGGTAATTATTGTCTTGATAACAATTTTGTAAAGCAGTCATGGTGCAGAGGGAAAGCACAGGTAAAATCAGCAGTAAAAGAATACAAATTCACAAGAAGTGACATGTCAAAGACTTCAAAGAAACACAGAATACTACTGGTGTTAATTATGGTTACTGCTTCTGTTATATTCATTTTATTAACATAGAATCATACAGCTTTTACCATTGCAAAGATTCGGAAGGCAAAGTGAGGTATCAGCCTTCTAAAAATGATGGAAACATCTAGCGTGTTAACGGCTGCTTTTTCTTGCTTCTCTCCAATTGAGAACTTTCTTAAAAGAAAGGTATTCTAATTCACGGAACAAATATTGGAAGTCTTTCTGTGTGTGGTGTATTTATTAACGAGGCTGAAAAGGGCAATGGCTCCTCAGACGAATTCAAATATTCAATATAAAAATGATACTAACTTGGCATAAAAACAAACATACAGAAATGTCATATGGATGCCAGGCCTAAATAGGTTTTAGGGAAATACTTTAAAATTCCCCAGGACTATGTATGCCTTCTCCCTTCCATATTGTTTGTGGGCTAGTATACTAAGTTAGACGATGGGCTGCTTTCTGAAATACTGAATTTTTATAACAAAATAAACTAAAAAAGTAATGCATAGCAAAGTATTTAGTTTGTTTCAGTAAATTCTGTCTATAGTTATGGTTCTTCATAGTAGAGTTCGCTTATTTATAACAGTAAAAATAAGAATGCATCTGAAATGAAGTACTGAGAAGAGCTGTTCTGTTGTGTGGGCTATAAATAATTTACATTAAAGTTTTCTAGATATAGGCAATTATTTTCTTAAACTCTAGTCTGCCTATCTGAAAATTTGTGATGTTTGTACCGGATTATATGGGCTCCCTCTGGTGGCTACTTTCTGTCACCAGGAATCATAATACACAGAGGCTTCTAGAGTTTAACACTTTTTCTGGGGCAAAGAACATTTCTTTCAAGCAGTAATGCTTTGTGAGATTTTTAATTTCATTTGTGAGCTTCTTTATAATGGCTCTTTTTAAATGCCTCCTAAATAACTCATCTAGTCAGCTTTATCACCAACTTCTTACTGAATTTACTTTCAATTTTTATTTTATTTTAGTTTACAATTTTAGTAATGTAGTATTTGAAGAAGTTGTATTCATTACTTGTTTTTTCACTTCCATTCAGTGTAAAAAAATAGCCACATACATCCAGTTGCAAATCTTTTGATTTTAACTGAAAAAACCCATCACTTACTATAAAACATTGAAAAACAGGAGGGACCTACAATAACCAGTAAGGCTTCAGGTCAAAATTTAATGTGTTCTCCAAGTCATTTATATCATTGAGGGACCTGGACGAGCTCGAGAACTGTGTCCACATGAACCTCATGGGGTTCAACAAGGCCAAGTGCAAGGTCTACACCTGGATCAAGGCAACTCCCAGTGTCAGTACAGGCTGGAGCGGGAATGGATTTTGAGCAGCTCTGAGGAGAAGGGCTTGGAGGTACTGGTGAATGAAAGGCTAGACATGCGCCAGCATCTGGGCTCTTGTAGCCCAGAAGGCCGACTGTATCCTGGCTGCATTGAAAAAAGCATGGCCAGCAGGTCAAGGCAGGTGACTGCTCTGGTGAGACCCCACCTGGAGTACTGCATCCATCTCTGGGGCCCTCAGCACAGGAAGGACATGAAGCACCTCCAGAGGAATGCCACAAAGATGATGAGAGGGCTGGAGCATGCCTCCTGTGAGGACAGGCTGAGACAGTAGGGGTTGTTAGGCATGGAGAAGAGGTTCTGTGGAGACCTTATGGCAGCCTCTCAGCACTTTAAAGAGGGCTTATAAGAGAGATCGGGACAAGAAATTAGGGCTGCTTGTGATAGGACACGGGTTAATGGCTTTAAACTACAACAGAGTGGATTCAGACTAGATATAAGGAAAGATATTTTTTACGATGAGGGTGATGAGATCCTGGAACAGGTTGTGTAGGGAAGTTGTGGGTGCTCCAGCCCTGGAAATATTCAGAGTCAGGTTGGATGAGGCTCTGATCTAGTTAAAGATGTCCCTGCCTGTTGCAGGGCAGTTGGACTTAGATGTTCTTTAAAGGTCCCTTCAGACCCAAAATATTCTATCATATGTGCCTGTTGTTAGGTCTAATAACAGGTTTGATACCATTGCTTGGAAGATGTTTTTGTCACTCACTTGGTCCTGCAGTGCTCTTCAAAATCTGTTGGCTACTTCTGATGAATCATTTTTCTGTTTGTGACAGCTTGTTGCTTCCTGTTCTTAGGAAAATTGATTTATTGCATATCAGAAAATGTCTGGTTTTCTTCCACACAAAGTATATCAATAATGGAGATGATGGGTATTGCAGATTAATGCCTGTCCAACATATCAAAGAGTTTTAGCTTTATTTACTTAATCTTCTAATAATCTATTAAAAAAATTATTTGTTCCAGTATGAAAAGTTGATAGTGCATGAAACAGAAACTGCTACGTAGTACAATGTAATATTCTTCCTAGATCTTATGTCTGCAATTGGCAGATTAATATCTTGTGTATTTGAAATCAAAAAGATGAAAATAATGAAATAGAGACAATGTATACAAAATTGTATGAAGCTCCCGGGATGGCAGTCCTGTCACCAGCAGGCACTGGGGAAGTCCCAGACTGGACTCAGCGATGGATGGGAACTGGATTCTAACTCCGGAGTCAGAGCATGTCAGAAAAAAATATCCTGGCATTCTTGTCAATGTGCTGGTGATTCTTGTCTATTTTGAAGGAATTCTCTGGAGAGCTAACATGTTTTGTATCTTGGAGTTCTAAAAAATAATGGTTGATTTAGGTATGGCATTCCTACTGAAAGTAATGTGGACTTTTCACAGGGTGCAAAACTGTTGATAAACCATAATGTTTGCCATTTGGGTGGCAAGCAAAGCAGTTTGATTTTGATTCCTTGCAAGTCAAGTTCATTAATGCTGCCAGCATTGCCTGTTACCAGAATCATAAAGCATTAAAGCTTCAACTTCGTAATCATTTAAAAAGCAAATTTTACCTACACTTTTTTTCAACTGATTTCTGCCTCGGTGAACTTAACCGAGTTCTTGATTATTTGATTAGATTAATGTTTTATATGGCTATCTGTTAGTGGTGATGGGGGGGGGGGTCAGTATAAAGTTTGATGTGAGTTTATGATATGCTATGAGGTCTTAGTTCTAATTGCTGATGTGGGCATTTTAGTCCTAAATGCCCATGGAGCATACAGCTTGTGTTTTTTCCAAAGTGAATGCAAGAGCATTATAAAGTGAGCATTCATTCCTCCATTCGCACTGGGAGGCACAGTTGTGCTCACTCTATATTAATATTCATATTTAGTTTGTATATTGTGTTAAACTGTATTTTCCTAGCTAATGAAGGGATGTACAAGATGAACAGAATAAAGCAGGAAAAAAAGGGTTAAGAATAAATGTATTACTCCTAAGAAATTCTAGAAACAATTAGTCCTTTCCCAGAGATTGAGAGGAAAAACAAAGTCCACAGAGTATTGAACCTTGCTTTGATGAAGCTACTAGCTTTTTATGTGCTTGAATAATGAACTTTGCTTTGAGAGAAAGACTTGAAACAGTGCTGGGTGTGGCATTTATTTTTTTCCATGGGTTTGTTTGATAACATAACAGTTAATAGCATTTATAAAAATGCTGTGCTAGGACACTAAACAGCAACAAAGTAGGTGGAAATAAACACTGAAAATGGTTAATACTGTTTGAACAGCTCTGCATGACATCTTTGAGCTTCTTTTGCACAAGGAAGTGCAATAAAGCAAGTATTTATTTTATGTTCTTATAAATTATTTTCTTTATATTTTCAGTAAATATTGTGAATATTTTAATGCTGCCAACATTTAAGTACATAAATAGCCCGAAGTATTATAGTTTCACAAAGCCTGTGCCCACACATAATTCTACAAAGAGACTGAGGAATGAGTTTAGTTTATCAACAGTGACATTATCTGAGGAATTCAAAAAAGTATTCTTTGTAAAGGAAGGCAGACCATTGCTATATTTCAGAAGTTAAGGGAAGAAATTAAGTGTACGTATCTGAGGATTTTTATGAGAAGCTGGGCTTGGGGTAGGTTAAATAGTATGTAAGGGTCCTGTGCTGTCTGCCAGCATAGATTTTTAATGGTTAGATATACCTAAGTTGAGTATTTGTTTTAGATTGGGTTCATTTAATTTTAATGTTCTGAAGTGTTATAACTGTACATGTTTTTTTAATGCAAGTGACTAGTAGATATGCAAAAGACTAGTAAGTAGCATTGATGAAAATACCTTAAACGACATCTGTAAATACAACAGGCGAAGGCTGGGTTTTTGAATGTTATTGGCCTCTCAGTAAGATGAAGTACTGCTGAGTCCTCTTGAATCTTCTTGCTACAAGCAAACAAAAACAGTTGCAGCCTGAGGCAAGTAATTTTTCAGGACTATGGGAGCAAAGCAATGTAGTAACTTACATAGGAAGGTATTAGGGGATAGTAATCAGAAAATGTATTAATATGTAGGATAGGTGCTACTATGGTAGTGACAGAAATATTGAGGAGCTTTTAGATACCCAAGAATAGAAATAATATGCTGAGATATGGTTTATGCTAATAAAATAAATTAGGACCTGTTCTTTAGCTACATGAAGTAGCATGAACTTAGAATTAATATTATGGGACTTGGGGGTTTTAATTTATTTTTCTTTAAAATTGGAAATATTCTTTGGACAGAATTAACTAGTCATTAACTAAGTGGTCTTTTCAAACATAAAATTTTCACAGGAAGCATACTTAGCAAAATTAGAAGAAATAAGTATATTATTTTATCTTTTATCTCCTGATAGGAAAAAAAAAAAGCTTACAAGTAAGTGAACCTTTCTGAAATATGGAAATATTTAGAAACTTATTTATAAACATCTGCATATACATGTAGTTCATTCTTCATAGACTGCAGTGTTAAAGATGAGCAATGGTTTGAGTCTTGTAGCACAGGCCTGTCACAGGCTTTTTGATGAAAAATGTTTTAAACTAGGGAAGAAAACATGGGAAGGTAAAGTTGGACTTAAAAACAGACTCAAAACCACATATCTTGTCTAATAATTTACTTTTCTAATAAAATGAAATAAATCCTAAACTGTGCATATAATAGTCTTTCTAGCATTAGTGCTCACTAAGTTATGTTACGTGGGGTCCCACTGCTAATTAGCTCAGAATTTCATTGAGAACAATACTGGGACATGATAGTACATTATACCAGGACAAACTGTCATTGGACAACTTCTGCATTGAATTGAATGACTGGTGAGCTAGGTCTCTATGTCATACTCTTTTTAGAACACAAATATTGATTCTGACATTTCAAAATGACTTTTCACTTGACTTGTATTTGACCTTGTGATCCATGGTGGTTCTCAGGAAGTACAGGATCTTTTCTGCTTTGTCCTTGATATCTTTTTATTGTTGTCTTAATTGTTATAGATCACTCGGGTGGCTTTCTTCATCCATAATTCCTTTTTATGTGATGCGTTTTGATTTGTCTGCATTTTGGCAACATAGTACAGTGGGGTACCCCTTGAACGGTTGCCTGAGTAGTATGAGGGCAGGAAAAAGGAAACTGTCTAAACAGTAGCTAATTGAGATAGCTGCACAGACCTAAGCCCAGGTTTAACCATAACAATAAAATTTCAAATTCCTGTCTTTTATTAATAGTGTTTGTAGTACATAGGTATAAATCAATTCATTTTGGTTGCTCTTTTCTGGGGCAAGGGCATCTCTAGAAAAACCAGTATAAGAAAAGCTGTTACTGTCATTAAACTTCTTCCTAAGCCTTGGGAATTTAGTTTCAGAGAATTCCTCTCTGGTTTGCTGTCATAGCTGATACAGTCATTCAGAGGATTTTGTGGTTCTGTGTCATATCTGATAGTCTGGTTCAAGAAGAACAGACAGGAGTGGAAAATCGAGACCTTGTCACATGCATTTGTCCTCTCGGCAACCACTGACTTGGATGCTATTTTGGATAATATTGGATAAGAGTATGCATATTTTGTGTCTTGAAATGCTAAGACATATTTCAAAGTCAAACCTGTACTGTATTGGTCTCCAAGTAGCTCTTTGGGCATAAATGTGAGGAAGGGAGATTTTGTGGTACTCCTTAATAATATATCTCTCAATGTTATCCCTGTGGTTTCAGCTTTCTTCCCCCACAAAGAAGTGTCTCATACTTGCCACAAGCTGCAGAAAAAGCACGCTAGGAAGAGTTTCACATTGATTTTCTTCGTTTATTGATGCTGTATGTGTGGAAACTGTCATATGCTATTAATACTTCCCGTGTTACGGTTGGGGTGGAGAGGTGGTTAAGCATGTATACTTTTCTTCCCTTCCCACAAAATGAGTCTTCTGTACAAGTAAATATGAAAGCACTTTCAAAGAACTACAAAGCAGGAAAATGTTCCCATTGAGAGGATTTTATCTAAGTAAAAAAAAGATTTTTCTCTCTGAAAAATTCTGGTTACTATAAATTGTATTGGTCTCCTTTTTAGGAAACAGGTTGCATTAAACATCTGATGATTTCATGGGCTTACGTTCAGAACTTCAGTAAGAAACTGTATCCTCTTGGTTTACAGGGGCAATGTGTGAATGCTACAAAGACATGATTCTTTGAATTTTTGAAGCAGTTTTTAAACATGAGGGCTGTAGTTTCACATATTTGCGATGTCTAGTGTTCCAAAATCTTAGCTGACTCTTCTTTAAGAAGAAGACTATTTGAATGTGTCTGTGGATTTCTTTCATCACTGCACACTTGCATGGTCCGCCTTCAGTATCATGCAGTTAGCCAGAGCCATTTGTTATAGATAATTATATTTATAGACGAGAGACAAGACTTAGGCAGTTCTGCTTCTTCTTACTATTTTTCTCCACATACCAATATAGCTTTCAGAAGACTTTCAACCTAATTTGATGGGAAAGTAGAAGTTTTAAAGGCTTTTTAAAAGGTGAGGAGCCAGGTAGAGAAGAACCAAATTGATCATGCCATGTAAGGGAAAGGCAGTTGTAATGATGCAAGTTACTAATTTCGAGAGTCTGCAACCAGCTGAGTGTGTGTTTGTATGTATGTGTGTATGTTGGCCAGCAAATATGGGGTGAAGTTGAGGTACAAAGGAGGAGAAGAGTAGAAAAGGATGAGAAAAGGGGCTGGGAGCGGTGTGAAGAATGGGACTTGAGGAATATAGCGTTCTGCAGCTTGGTGTCTAAGCTGACATTAATTTTGCTGCTCACAGACCTCGTGCTTACATAAATTGTGTCTGAAACTTCCAGTGTTGTCATACTCAGGTGTTGCAAGCTAGTTGAATCTCTGACTTGAAACATTGGCTTGGGTAGGTGTTTAATGTTTCTTGTTAAAAATTCTTGTGTTATCTGAGCAATAAAAAATACTTTCTTTGTAACTGAAGACCTTTGCCACCTTTTTAATTTAGAGGGGAAAAAAAATTCTCTCCTTGCTGATAAACATCTTATTTGATAATAATTATTTTAAAGCTACTCAGGTTATGATCCTTTTCCTGATCTTCATTTTTGTTCTGTAAGCCACATGGGAGTACTGCCCCTTGAGAGTAGTGTGCTTGCTGTATTCACAGAGCTTGTACCAGAAGAGCCTGAATAATGTTTCCTTTGATCTGGTGAACTGAGTGCAGCGCTCGAAGCCTAGTAACAGAGTCAGGGTTAGGATTGATTGCTTTTTTAGTAGATGCTCACTTTGTATGTTAATTTTTTTCTCTAAACGTAGACTTTCCTTGGAAGTACTACATATGTTGCTACTGATAATAGTAGTTACGCTGCCACTATCAACTCTTTCTTTTTGGAAAGGAGTACTATCACCATGCTATAGTTTTCTTCTTTCAAGACAAATTCTGAAAAAAAAAGAGGATTCAGTCAAAACTTAAGCATCTCTAGAGGCTGTATATCAGATAAACTGATATATAATCCTGAGGATTTAGCAAAGAGTAATCAGTGATTATTGTTGTTGAGCTGTATATTCCTAGAATTAGATTAAAGGATACGATTTTACCAGTATTATTTCAGTATTTCCCATCAGATTGGCCTGTTCACAGGCCACTTGTATTCTCTGTCCGTTCTGATCTTTTTGGCAAAGTAGAGCTGTCCCAATCCCCGACTAACGTTTGCTTGCAGCAGTCTGGTACTAGCATGATAAATTTATCACAAGCATGTTACTTACCTCAAAGATGGTGACAGCTGGTCATCTTCAGTCTGCATTCCTAAAAGTAAGATATGCTTGAATTTGGTTTTGCTGTTGTTTTTTTAAAGCTACAATAAGAAGCCTTTTTCCAGGGAAAAATAAAATTCTCCTTACCTTTTTATAAAATCCCTTCTCTTTCTTGGACAAGCTATAAAAATGAGAAGTCAGTGTTTGAAACAGTAATGTTGAGAAAATATATTTTGGCTTCCTGTCTTCTAAATTTGAAAGCTTGAAATTTTTTTGACAAACATGTCACAGGATCAGATAATAGCAAGAAAAAGATTGCTTGTATGTTTGTGTACATACAAAATTGACCTTTGTGATGCAGCTTAACATCTAAACACTAAAAGCAGTCATTTGTTTTGACAGCAGAATTAATTGAGGCTAAAACAGTCGAAATTCCACTTGTATCAAGCTGTTCATTAGGAATTGCTGTCTGGCTTTAGTGCTGTCAGAAAAATAACCTGTTCTGCTATGATTAAATAGCAGAATGATGGTCGGTCCACTGAATTTGAGAGAGAGGTTGAATAAACTTTCTACTGCGGAAACAATTCAGAAGTGACACGCTGCAAGGGGGGTCAGAATGTGCATTGATATCCAGCTGAGCTGTCAACTGGCACTGAGCCAGGCACGCAAAGCTTTGCCATTTGAAGCAGCATGTGAAGCACATGCAGCTTAAAAAAAAAAAAAAAAAAAAAAAGTCCTCCTTTCATGCATGATTTACACTCAAAGAGGCAAACTTTTGTTTTTATCAAAAACAAGAATATGGTTTGTTATTGTATTTGTAACTACAAGTATAGATTTATGTAGTTTTTTTAAAAGCTTTTGCTTGAAATAGATATGTTAATGTTTATGGGTGTGCATGCGTGTGTGTAAACTGATTCCTCAGGATGGGGGGAAGGGCACTTTTTTGTTGTTGGTTTTGAGTGAGTGTTTCCAGTTATTGTAAATTAAATGTAGTTAATAAAAATACATGCTTGGGTGGGATAATATTTCTTTCTGTTATGCATACCTCCCTTAAACTAGAAAGGAGATAGTTTCCAAAAACAGATGCAAATGTAAAGCATTTTTAGTTTTTAGTTGATTTGTTGACTTCTTGATTTGTTTACCTTTTTAGCTCTGCAGGGTTTTCCAGTTCATTGATATACTTACTGGGGGCTGTTTTTCAGGGTATGACATAATAGCATGTTTTCCTTCCTCATAATAGTAGTTGGCTTTTGTATTTGCCTTGTTTGTTTAAGCAAAAACAGTAAAACTATTTTTCCCTCTCTATTGAACAAAGTGTAAATTACTTTATTGTTTTGACCTTAGCAAAACATTCTCCCAATTTCTTCCTTACAGAGGTTTTATGTAAGAGATAGACAAATACGTTAGAAAACCTATCTCTAGGGTTTTGTGGAGATAGGTTTTGTAACTCTTTTCAAGGCAGTTGGCAGCAAACTTGCCTGTCTTCATGATAATTAGTGTCACTTTGTAGATAAATTAAGTAGCAGGTGTAAGGTTGTTATTTATAAACTCTCTTCTGTAGTTGCCCTGTGTATACTGTGAAAATACTGTTCTGATAGACATGGGAAAAATATGTAGTAGATACTGCAATATAATTTACAGTGTAATTATGTTTTTTTTTTTTCATTTATCTCTGAATAAGATCACTATCTTCTTATTGCTAACCATCTACTTTGTCTCTTAATGTTATGAAAGCCCACACACTCACATGCCTCTTGCAACAAGGAAAACTGTATGTGATTTTCTAAACAGTCTAGCACCAGTGAGTCTGCATTCCAAGCTGCAGACTCACTGGTACTTAATTTATGCCAGTGGCACTTATTGTAAGTTATTAGATTAATTAAACTTAAAACATTGAATTTATTCAAATTACCTTTTGCCTTTTCTGTTCTAGTAAACCAAAGCTTCCTCATTTTTAAGAGCCTAGGAACTGATCCACTCCTGATTTATTTATTTCAGCCTTTTGTTAAATAGCAGCTCTTTGCTTCCATGTGTCTGTAAAATTATTTGCCTTTTCTTTATGTCCATATCCGTCCTGACTGATAGAACACTATGAGCTGCAGCTGCTTGCCTTGAAAAATGCTTTAGGATGATACTTGGTGGGAAAGTTTACAAACAGAGGAGCTTATCGATTTTTGATGCCTGCTCTGTTTGTAGAATACTAAATTCTCATTATAATCCTGATCGCTAGGTATGTATCCTTAAGTGTCTGAAATCACACTGGGTACTCATATCTCTTTCTGTTATACAAGCTAACCTTCATTTATGCACTGTATTATTTTTTTCTGTTCTGTGTGTGGACAGTAGAATTATTTTGAAATCTATGTACAGGTGTTTGAGATGCTTAAGTCATAATTACCACTCTATGGTAATATAAATATTATTTATTTATATCTATAAATCCATGTAGCAACAGGCCAACCAGACTGTAAAAGAGTTATGTGAAGCCTGAAACTATGCATGCTTAACCCACCAGAATATTAATTCAGAGACTTTTGCAAGTATCTCAGCTATAACTTTTAACTTACTCTGGTATCTTAAAATATATTTTTCGTTTGTACAGTGCTGCTTTAGTTCTAGCACCTGATTTTATTTGGTGTTCATGTTAATGCTTGAGAATTGGCTTCCATCTCAATTCACATTGTTGTCTTTTTATGAGGAAAAGAACAAAGGCAATCTCAATACTGACTGTAGTACGGCAGAATATCATTATTACCATCATAATTATCATTATTGCAGGGCATCTGCATCTAGATGCAACATCTAGATGGCCCTTTTTAGTGCTTTGGGCTACCATGTGGCAGGGACTGGAGACTGCTTCAGGGAATGACTTTAGTCCCCAACATCAGCAATACTTCCTAAATGTGAAACAACTGCATTTATTTCTTTGGGTGTTGCAATGGACATGTATATTTGCAATGCAATGTATATTTGCTTCAGAAATTTTGTCCATTGTCGTCTCCCAGATTTTGAGCTGAACTCCTTGTTGGTGTTAAGCCTTTGCCTATACTTCAATCGTTGGGCACAAGCCTGGTAAAACTTCTCTGCCTCATAGAGAAGAGGTAATGCATCCACCTTAAAATCTTTGTGTAGCTGTTACAAGAGTTATTGTAATATCAGCACGTGAGTTTGCATGCTTTTACTTGCAGCTATATATATATTACACTGTCTGTCAATCTCCATTAACACCAACCCTCTTGGCATCTTCGACTATACCGTCTAATGATTAAGGAATTAGGAATCAAAAAGATAGATGTTCAGAGAAGAAAGGTTTTCGAGAGTTTTTTGCAGTGATAATGCAGATGCTTTTGTTTCCATACACACAAGTACAGTGGTCAATGCAGGAGAACTTCTTCATAAAGCATCTGAATTCCTTGTTGGTGCTACACTCACATAGCAATGTGTGCCTAAGGCCTTTTGGCTCACTGTGAGACTGCAGCTGGTTCTAACAGAAGACAATGTGGTCACAGTACGCACTTCTGGCTGGGTTATAGTATTATTACATCTTTGGGCACAAAGGCATCTGCCCACAAGAGACTCCAGCTGTTTATGTGGGCTACCCAAAGCTCATCACAGCTATCCTGTTTTCTAAATTGGCTTGCTGTAGAGCACCACAGAAAATGGCTATTTCTGTAATGTTATTTTGGTTTAAAAATACTGCTCCCCAGGCAAAACATGGTACTCTTTAAGGCAGGCATATAAGAAGCAGAACCGTTGGGAGATTTGAAGTTATAGAACTAAACTCTAAGAAAATCAAAAACCGCTACAAGTTTCAGTTTACTCTGCTCAAAAGGGCAAAATGTATGAATTTGCTTTTGCTTCAGGCAAATAATGCAGCATGTGTCACATTGGTGGGGACGGGTTAAATACAAATTGTTCAAACCCAGCAACCATCTCTGGGCATTGGAGGAAAATGCTGAACTTAATTTTGTAGTGTTTGTGGATTCATTAAGGATAGCCACTGGCACCTTAAACTTCTGACACCCCAAAGGATGAAGAGCTCTATAACAATTTCTGTTAAGTAGGAAAAGTAAGTTAGCATCAAAAGATGCTTTCAAATTACAATTGATTCTCACCATTTGTTGTAAGTAAATGCTGTTTTCATGGTTGCTATTTGTCTGTACTTCAGGAAAGCAGCTAGTAGATGCCAGGGAAGGAAAGAGAGTGAGTGGAGGGAGAAGGGACTCCTATGGTAATTCTGCCAATTTTGGTGAAGCGCAAAATGAGCTAACAGAGATAATTAAAGAGAAAGAATATTTAAAATTTCCAAGGTAACTTCATAGACCTTAGTGAAAAGTAGGATCTGATTACTGAAATCTTTTGCTCAGCTTCTGTCTCATTACTATCACAGGCAATTCTTCAGTAATGGAGATTTTTTGAGACAGTGTTTTATATCTTCCCTATGAGAAAAGAATACATTGTTGCAAGAGTGAAATGAATTTTGGAGGGGGAAACTAGTTTTTGTTACCTCTAGCTGAAAGTGTTCATCTGATCTTTGATCTGTGCATTTCTGTACTAAGCATATATGTTTGTCTCTTGAAATAAGTTTATCAAGCTGTAAAAAAACTCACCTTCAAAGACAAGTGTTAGGCAAGTGTAGTAGCTAAAATACAGAACCCAGTATGTGCTGTTAAAGAAAATCTTTGCTTTCCGCTTGGGTTAGAAGTGAAAGTTAAAGGTACTGATCCAAAATAAGGATGAGTTTTACCTGAGCCTTGAATATTTTTTTAATCATTAACATAAAAGTCTTAAAAGTCTGGGGATCAGGCCTAGTAATCGGAAAGGGTAAAGAAAAAGATGGTATTCTGAAAAAGCTTGGGTACTGTTTTTCTCTAAAAATATATTTAAGTCTTTGTTGTTTACAGTTTTTTCCTTCTGTTTTTGTTTTGGGAAGGAGTGTTTGTGGTTGGTTTGGGTTTTTTGTATTTTTTTTCCCCTGGCTAAATGGGAATATGTATAGAAGCAAGAAACAGAAGTAGTTGAATCCTGAGAAAAGTGATGAAAAATGTATTGTCTGAAGTGCAGTGCTGAAGAAATAATGGATTTGTTCTTCAGCTTCTATGTTTTATGGTATTTTTCTTAATTTCTTGCTCAATATATTTTGAACAATAGAGTTTAAATTCCTAAAATAAAATGTTGATGAAATCACTGTGGGGATGTAGACATCTACAGTTCTCTAAATCCATTTTTCTGGATTTTTTCTTTTTTGCTTTCTCATCCTGTTATAGTTTGACTTGCATTTGAAATTATTTTATAATAGAAATTTAATGGGCAGTTAAAACTGTCATTTGAGGATTGGTTTTGTGACATTCTGCTCTTAAGAGCTTCGTTTGGACGCAGAACAATTACATCATGATAGACGGCATATTGATGGGTGCTACTCCCAGATTCTCATCCTGCTGCTAGTTTTACAAGCACTCAGATCCTTTTTACTGGCAGAGAAAATTTTGCAGACTTGGTCTTTAATTACAGTAAATACAAGTAATTATTTTAAGCACACCTATTTTTTAAAAGAACACATTAGAGATCTGCAAAATTTCAAAGAAAGTATCTGGTATATTTTCCCTAATTTGTCTAGAATGATTCAGTTTGCTTAACATCGGCAAGTATCGAGTTATGCCATCACCTTTGCAATTGTTTTTCTATTTGTTTGACATAAACATCAACTTTGTCATTTGCAGCTTTGAGAAACGGTACCAAAATGTAGTGTTTATATTGAGTTGAACATAATTTTGCACTGCAAGAGTTAAATATACACACTGGGGGTTACATTACAAATAGAACCATTTGAGGTATTTAACTGCAAGAACCAAATACAAATTAATGCCATTTGTGTAATTTACAATGCTAATTCACAGCTAAATTATTTTTTACTTTCATTGTGGCATCTCTAATTGCAGCACAATGATGTGCTATGCTGTACTGTTTAAAATCAAACTGAAGCTTGTAGTCTCCATGTTTCTTGTATCTGAGATCTGTTTATATCAGGTATTTACTTTAGGACTGCTATCAAGTACACTTTTTATTTTATGTGAAAACACCCTGCAGATTTCACCGCTCTAGGTTTTATGGTGAATGCTCACAAATAATAGTACTAAATTTCATAATACAGATAAATAAATCAAAGCACTTACTAGCAGGTGTGTTTTGGGGCAAGAGTGAAAGTGGTTTCTGTATTTGAGGTTTCCACAATTGCTTTACTTCCAGTTGGTTTTAATTGAAATTTTCAAAATTTTAAACTCACACTTGTGTGAAGTACTTGTGTAGTATGAGGAGAGGAGTGGGGGAGTGGATTTTGTCTGCCCTCAACTATAAAACTGGTAATGGAGTTTTTTCCCCCTGTATCTTACCTGTAATGTGCCTATAAACTTGTGTGCAATCCCTCAAAATGATTACAAAGAGATAACTAATAACCCCTCTTTCACAGTGCTAGCATGCCAATTTTTTTTTTTTAACCCCCTCTATGGATACAGTTGGAAGTTACTGCTCCAAATAGGGTCCAAAGGGCTCATTCTTAGTATGGTCTGAAAGTAATGGTGCCTGCCTGCTTGTGTTTTCTTTGCACTTCCACGAGTGCTGGTGTGATTCTGACATTCCCTGAAAAGGTCCTGCAAAAAATCACTGAGTTTTTTCTGCATGTTTGCTCCCTAAAATGGCTCAAAGGGCGGTTAAATAAATTCTAAGCCTGGCCAGATGATGGAATGGGATTAGGATGGATGAAGGAATTAGGGTTAGGAATTTGCAATGACAATTGTCTGTTACTTTGTGTCACCTGTAATGACAAGCCATAATAATTAATTTATTTAGATACAGAACTTAACTAGTGTTCTCTGCTTTTTTTGTTCTTGTTCTCTGCTTGTTTTGTTTAGGCAATGATGTTTTTTAAGTTTTTAATCTTCTTTATTGGTATGTTTAAGATTCTACATGCTACATTTAACTGTCTAGGTAATTGACTGTGAAGAGGAACCAGAAGAACTAGCAAAAGTGTGCAAAAAGTGTGAACTAGCAAAGTTAGCAAAAGAGTGAATCTCAGAATTGGGGTTATAGCTGTGCTTTTTTCCTTTTTGGTCTTTCTTTATATAGTTCTTGTTCAGTGAAAGAAGATAAATTGAAAACTTTTCACCAGTACTTTATTATAAATGCAATTTTGAATGGGAAGAGGACACCAATTGGAGGTGTTTCATGTGGTTGGAGTAACACCGGTGATTGGATTGTTTTTTGACTGTATGCACTAATACTTCAATTTTTTAGTATGAAAGAATGAAAATAGTTAATGGTTTACTGTACATGTTTGATTTTGCAATCTATTTGACCATTGGCAGAGTAATTGTGCTTTTCAGTTACCATCTAAATTTATAATTAGATTATCTAGTATTTTCAGGAAATATTACTAGTCATTAAAATATCTTAGATTAAGTTTGACCTAATGTTAATCTTTATTGTCATTTCATTAAGGCCCTATTGAATTTGAAGAATGTAACACATCCAGTGCAGTTGAAGGTGAGTTGTTGTAGCATAGTTATTTACTCAAGAATGCTGTGGATAAGGATATACACAAACTGTGGAGTGAAAGGTATTCAGTGTGTGAATCTGTATAACTTGACAGTACTTTAGTAGAATAAAAACCAGTTTTCCTTTTGAGAAATAAACTTCAACAAAAATAAGATCTACAGTACTTTATAAGCCTAAAGCAGAAAGGTCAGAAAATTTTAATGTGTCTTATAAATATACTTTGGCTAAGACCTTGTCCTTGCAGAGGTTTGGATTTGGTTCATTTATGACTGTTGTAACTTAATTTACAAGTGTCAAAACATGGCCCAGGCTCTTTCCATTGTTACCATGTTAGTTACACCAAGTCTAATGCAGTGTTATGGTTGCAAAGCCTTTCTTTGTTGGCATAGCTTATTTTGCTTAGGGGATTGTTTTAAGTGTTTAAGAACTGCTTTATTTGCATAAGCTATGTATTTAATTTTGGGACAGAGGAGTTGACAGTATAGCTATAGCAGCCGACAACTTTTTAGTTGCCAAGACTGCAGCTGAGACTTAAAATCTTTTTTGACTGAAGCAGAGACGATCCATGTTCAGAAACTACTCTCTATTTGTCATTGTTTTGGGCTGTATAATGCACAGAAAGAAAATAAAGCCCAGACTAGCATTTAAAAATAACTTTGGAGCAAATTCTGTCTCTATTAAGATAGGCTGAGTTTACAGCTACCTGATTTGAGAAGTTTTAAGTTATTTAATCCAGAAAATTTCTAAGTGTGGAGAGATTCCTTATGTGCTGTGGAATGTACTTCTGTAAAGGGGAATATAATGATTTTTTGAAATGGTGGGCTTGAATTGTCAGTTATTAGGTTCTGGAAATCAAATAATTTCCACCATTTTGCTCAAAATCATGCTGTCAGTAGTATCATCAAAAGAAAATTGTAAACTAGTTGGATCAGATGCTTGCACTTAGTCATTTTGTTTGGCAGTCTATATTGCTTCAACAAAAACTAGGGAGAGAAGCAGACATGCCAATAACTGTGATGGAATATTTAAATATATTTTAATTTCAGTACATTAAGCAGGTATGAAAGCAAACTTTTTTTCCTGTACCATAGCTATATGTATCAAGTTCTAAAAACAGAGAAGAAAACGACAGAGGGGAGGCATGGTTCCAGACTCAGAGTGAGCCAGCCTTAGGGAAATCATGCACTCAAAATCAGCAGGAAAGCCAAGAGACATTCTCTTTTCCTACAGGTCCAAGATCCTACTTGCTGGGAGAGGTAGAGGCTTGTAGCCATGAGAAACATGAAGGGAAATAACAGCAGGGTGTTGAACTGCAGTAGCTGGGAGAGGCAGGGTTCAGTTTCTGATCCAAGTGCACTCACTGGCTATTCAGGAAGCTCCTGTTGAGCTTCTGTGATCAGAATCCCTTTCCTCAAAACTGCACCCATAAAAAAAAAAGTCTGCATATCCAAGTTGGAGAGTTGGACATACAATTCAGATTAGTTTTATAAGGACTTATTAAAACGTTGAACCATATTTTAATGTAATTGTTTTAATTGGTATGTTACTTAAGAACAATTTGGAATAACTTAGTTTGACTCTATACCTATCTCCACTGTTAGATTTTTGCATAACTTGTAGCATTGGTATGCACCCATGTTTGGCATTGCTAAACATTGCTAAATACATACTTATCTCTTTGATCTTTGAATGAAAAGTGTTTGTTCCATAGGGATAAAACCACGGAAGAGGAAGCCTTTCGGTTTATCAGGAATAATGAAAAAAGAAAAAGATACTGAATCTGTGTAAGTATATTTCCATATTGAAGCCTTATCTTGGATGAAAACTATTAAAAGGATGGGGATAAACATTAGCTGATGTTCACAAAAAAATGGGTTTATACCAGAAGTTTAGAGGAATGTTATAAATATTTGGTAATATTGGTGTTTTAAACAGCTATAGTGCCCTTCTTTAAAGTAATCCATTCTTTCTGGAAAGTTATTGACCACACTTTTATTTTGAGATGCAAAACTGTTGCCATCTCAAATAGCAGCAAGAAAATATGATCGATCATTCACTTTCTGTGTCTTGCATTTACTTAATTGCAAAGTAGTAATTTTGATAGCATTGTTGTATGGTTGAATTCTGTAACAAACCGTTTTTATTGTTTAACAAAATAATTATTTTGCTACCATATGGGTTATTACTCAGGCTAATCCCATGGCATGTATATTATAAACCTCCTTGCAAGCCAAGCATCTCCTTCTTTGGCAGATGATGAAATGTAATCTGGCCCCAGCAAAGATTTAGGGCTCTTAATAGTAGTTTTCTGGAGCCAGTAAAGGCCTGGAAGCTTCAAATTAACTCTTCCCAGGTGTATGACTCAATGTATCTTTACTCAGGGATCATGTTTTGCTTTGACCTCTATCAGAAAGAAAAATTTCTTGGGCACTGAGGGCTAAAAAAATGGGCTTCTACATTATGGGAAAGACATTCTACTCTTGCATGCTTACCCACTGTAGTATCTGAACACTTCTCTAAAAGCTGCTTTTCCCCAAAACCATTTTATTTAATGTTGAAAGGAAGAAAATGTAGGTATCTCTCTGTAGAAAAAAAAAAAAAAATTGGTTTTCATGACACAACGATGTCATCAGAAAATATAAATCAGCTCAGCTACTCTGAAATGGGAAAGAAAGTTGCCTTGCTTTTAACAAGTTGGACTGAAATTTGATTTATGCTATTAGTATGACGGCATGATATTGACCTTCTATCTAACACATGCTATAGGCTTTTACAGAGATTAATCCATAATTTCTAAATTAACCAGAACATCAAAATTAAATAACAGAGGATTCATAATGTGCTTAAGTAGAATATTCTAATCTCCTTAAAAAATTTATTGCTAGCCTAAATTTTGTCTGATTTTTATCTTCAGCTGATGATCCTGTTGTAAGCTATATGTGTTAAAAATCTGTATCATCAGAAACTTCTCTGCACATAGAGGTCAAGTCCTTTCATGATCTCTTGTTAAATTAGGCTGTGGGCTTGTTTAGCTTGTGTCATAGAGCAGGCTTTCCACATCTAGAACACCCCTCATGGTTCATAGGCTTTTCAGGTTATCAATGCAGTTTTTAAACCTAAATTAGATGTTGTGTCTAATAACACAACATTTCTCGAGGAAATACAGTGTATTCTATTACGTATTACTATAAAAAAAAAAAAAAGTTAGTCAAGAATTTAATTTCTTTTTCTAACTACTGCTTTGCGTGATTTGGTTGTTTTAGTTTTTGTCTACAATCCTTAAATTCCCTTACAGAATCCCCATTTGCTGAAATGTTACCTTATACTAGCAGCATGACCTAGTTATTTAATCTTAAAGATCATGCATCTAGTGATGTAAAAGCAAATCTGTCTAAAACCTGATATCCTCATTTTCCACTTCACCAGAATTTGCAAACTATTGCGTTTTTATTTGTATCTAAAGAACAGATCCTGAGATGTGCTGTTGGAGGTCCTCAGAATTATACTAGATCTGCTGTTACTTTCTGAGATCTATTAGCTCACTAATTTTTAAAGCCTTCATTATGGACTGAATTACTTTCATTGTAGTTTGCCTCACATCTTTCACATTTCTTAACTTTTAGGGACTTCAGGCTGCCTTGTTTGAGTAGACACTTTTTAAAACCACATGTCAGAAAATCTGTTTGTTACATCCTTTAAGAGAAGTCTGATTAATACTTTGTCTCTCGGACCTGTAAAATTTCTTCTAAAATAGCTCTTGGTGTTGCTATGAATTCAGTTTAGCCAGCAGAGGGAGATAAGACTAAGTCAATTAGAAACTTGGACACATATGTTTTCTTTTGTGTCAGGCTTTCAGACAAGACGGGATCCTTCATCTCACTGTCAGCTCCTTAACAGGCTTCACTGAATTTCATATTAATGCTTCCGTATTAGCAAATTTCCATACCTGTTTTAAAGACACTGTTGTTTTAATGTTTACCCCATTTAGCCTTTCAGAGAAGGTGATTTAGATTGCAATATTTTTTTCTCTTTTTTCTGTAAGTGCTCGTTTAGTATGTTTAGTTTGGTTATATAAAAACACTGTTGTTCAGTGACACTTAAGGCTTTATTTGTCAATGTGCAGATTAGAGGGGACTGTACGCTATTCAAGTATTCCCACATTCTGCAAATGTAATTGCTTCTGCTTTTTGCAGACATCAGAGAGAATCAGTGTCATTCATTTTTTAAAAAATACTATTGCTTAAATCAAAGTTACAGAGGAAACATTAACACTTCTGAGTAATGTGCCTGCAATCACTGCCTTTTTTTTGTTTTTTTTTTAAAGGACATTTTAGGAGGGTACTCTTTTGTTTTCTGGCATCTTCTAGTGCTTGACTGCAACTGTGCTTGACAAACACAACTAAAGAATGAAATTCCAAAAGAGGGAAGCTCTCAATTCCTCTAGGAATACTCTTGATTTCTTTGGGAACTGGTTATTGTACAAAATGTTTTGCAATTGCATGAGTACTATTTCGTTAGAATTGGTGACTTCTACTTATTGTGCTTATCAGCAACAGAGGCCTGACTCTTGAAAGCATATTCATCCAGAATACAGAGTGGTACTCCTGGCTGCATTTGATTTATTTTTCATTTTGGTGTGAATTTGCTTTTTCAGCATTTCTTTTGAGTTTCTCTTCTGTGATGTTTTGAGCATGAACTTTCAGCTTTTATTTAAATCTTATTCAATTGGATGTGGATTATTTATAGTGAAAATTTTAACAGAGTCTGAGGGGCAAAAGGGTCAAATGCAGTGATTCAAATTAATTGAAAATACTATGAAAGTACTAGAATTGTATGAATAAAATAATTTGTGCATTTTATAATTGGGGTTTATGTTGTTTGTTTTTTTTAATAGGGAATGTCCGGATGCAGACTCAGTTGTAAGTAGACTTATTTCCAAAACAAATTCATATGGTAATATTTTCAAGCACAACAGTATGATGAAACGTACATACAAACCCTATATGGTCCCTGGAAGGCATTATTTATCTAATAGAGGATTTAGTATTTTGATGACATAGTTGAAGTGTTAATTTTGCTGAGTACATAATCTTTAGTAGTATATGCATATAAGTTTCAGTAATAGGGTTGTATTTCCCAATGATGTTAGATTCTAAACAAGGTGGGTTTACTGTAAGTATTTGCTACTTTATTTGTGAAGTTAATAGTTTAAATTGTTTGGCCAATAGATTCTACATAACAAAAAGGTTAAGTTTATTGTGGATCCAACTTTGCATCATCATATTTCTCTGCTTACTACTGTTTCCCTTGAGAAATCATTCTAATATCAATGGAGTTCTGCTTCATCACTGCCACTAGAGTTTGGCACTACTAGAGTAGGAATATACTTTTTAAAATATTATTTTGACTGTAGTATCTCTAGATGCCCTTTATTAATAGCATGTTTTTCACTGCTCTCAGTTTGATCTATGGGTACCTCTTACAATTTCACTTCTAAAATTCAAATGAGTGACAGTAGCAAATTACATTGATACCTTAATTAAGCCTTTTGGTTTTATTTAAACGTGTATGTTGTCTTGAGTTATATGTAAGAGATTGCAGTTCAGTATAGCTATAGTAGGGAATAATTTACTTAAAAATTTAAGAGATTTTCAGTAGCGTGATTTGTTTTTCAGTTCATTTATTTAGATGATGATTTTGTTAAACAATTTAAGCATCCAAGTTCACCTTTGGTTGTGTTTGTGTGTATTTTCTTCTTTGCATTTAATATCTGGGAGTTTTAGTACCTTATATTAAAAATTCTTTTGAGGAACTTAGTTTAAAAAATATAATAGAACTATCCATCTAAATGAGAAGTAAATTTTGCCCCATAATAGAACTGTATGTGTAAGAAGAGCCTTATGAGCACCATCAAGATAGTTATTTTATCCTGTGCAAAGTCATCTTCATTAGAGAAAATTTCTTTTCTTGGGTACATTTAAAGTTAAATAATTTTAGAATTATCCCTATAATTATCAGGCTTTTCATAGAAATAATACCTTTTGACAGTTCAGATTAAGTCACTGGAGTGAACAACAACTTAGTTTGACTTGCAATTTTTATTTTCTTATTTTGGTCTCTAAATTTTTTAAAAGTTCAACTGTAAATGTGTGTGCCATTCTTTCTGTCTGTATTAGGCACACCATATGATAATCTAAATTAATTGTCCCGTCTATTTGGTTAAATTGGTTAAAATTTCTATTTGGTTAAAAAAAAAAGACCTAACTTTTGCAGTGTCTAACAACAAAACTGACACTACTTTTTTTTTTTAATGGCCAACATTTTATGACTACATTTGGAATTTTAAATTTGAACTATCACTTCTTCTTGCTTTTTTACAAGCAACAGTATTATTCTGCATGGTAGAATGCTTTAATAGCAGAAACTGTTACTGTTGCTCTCATAAAATCGTGCAGCATACCATGGATGAGATTCATTTCACCTTTTATGAACAAGCACCTCAAACTCTTTATGCATTCTAAGGTTGGTGTCCTCTTCTGAAAGGTTCCATTTAAAATGTTTTTCTTTTTTTTTTCTCCTTTATTTTAAGAGTTTCTTTGTGTTTAATTTTTCAGACTTGATAAAATAGTTATATCCACCTCTGTTGTTATCTCTATGAGGATTTGTTTTGTATGGATCTTTGCAATAAGTTACACTTTTCAATACATTTGACTTGGAAAAGTGTTATTAAAAAATAATAATGGAAGCAATTATCATTTGTGTTTGATTGCTATAAAATACTAAGGACCAGCCCTCAGAAAATTCCCCTCATTTAAGGTCAGCTTTGGTCACTCACAGAAAATTTCTGTCTGGCTTTTATATTATTAACATGAGCCTTTTACAAAAGGTGGCTTTTGTTTATTTGTCAAGAATTTTAATTGTGTGAAAGGAATGTAAGGGATAATGATGCTACAATTATTTCTAACTATAAGCACTGAGGTAAATATATCGACATTTTAGAAGTTAAGGACCTGATAAGAATTGTCTTCAGTACTTTACCTACAAGTTCTATATGATATTGTGGATCTTTGAACATACAGTGTGTAGTCAATAACTTTAGGGCCTTTTTGTTAGTCCAAAAATACATTATGCGGTGTGTTTCAACTTATATTCTTTGTTTCCAGAAAACAAAACAGTAAGTCACAAATGTTGTCTTTTGTAACAAAATGTGAGTTCTCAAATTTAGCTGTGGCATCCACTTATGCTCATCCTTTTTGTAGCTGCTAGATTACATATATTGGTAAATGTGATGCATTTGAATAAATTGTTATTTCATCTCAGTGATTTTGTGTAACAACTATAAGAGGTTTTTACTCACCCATTAAGAAGGCAGCGGCTGTGAACTGAAAACTGCTATTTGTTAAAAAGTTGACTCCTTCAATAAGCAGTCTCTACAGATGACAGTATCATCTGTATTTAATATCATTTGAATCAGGAGATTCAAAATTCCTGTGTTGTTATATGTCAATCTACACTTCTAAGTTCCATTAAGCTCAGCGTTGATAGTTAAGAAAAGTAGAAAGTTATATGTGTGTACTCTGGGAAGATGTAACAACTGAAATCTGTCTCTGTATGTGTTTATTACCTGCCTTTTCTAAAGACAGAACTGATTGTCTTGTTTCCCATGGGTTTGCCATGACTTTAGGAAAATATGAGCTTTGGCAGAATTTTTTCTTTTGGGGAAGCATTTACAAGGTTCCACTCATGACCAGTAAGATCTGAATTTGGATTGCAATCCTTCGCTTGGTGGGGATATTTGCAGATCTCCTTCTTCTACTTGAATGCGTGTTTTCATAAAGATCCTAATTACCCTTGAGTCCTCTGTCTGTCTGTCAAATCCATTTCAAATTGTCCAGTAAGTTCAAAAGTAATTAAGAAGGGAGACACAGATGCACTGAACATAATGCTGAAACTTTTTTTCATAGGAAACTGGAATGCACTCTCTCTCTCTATATATATATACATCAATGTGAATATATCAAGGCATCCAAACTTTTCATTAACCTCTTTACATATGACTGTAGCACAATTATGGTTGTATGGATTTATATCCCATTTTTATTGCTGGGGACTGATTAAATTTGGAACCATCAAACTCTAGTTAGTGGAACACAAGTGTAGCCATATATTTAGTGAATTTCAAATGTTTTTCTTTATTTGCATTTTTTAATGCTTAGTTCTGGCGTATTTTGAATAGCTGCTATTGATACAGGGTACATGGCTTTGCAGTCAGAGCACAAGACAGGGGCATTTTGAGTAGCTGGGTTTGGTTTTTTACATGCTGCATCTCTGGCAAAGGAAGAAACTGACTAGCTGCTCTCTTTTTCTGTGTCGTTTGGGTTAATGGGCATCCTAAGGAGAGGAGGCTGATAGTGTATAATAAATCTATCTTAACCTAAAGATACACCTAAGTCAAATATGTCAAAAGTGGAGAGGCTCTTTTTAATCTTATTCCAGGCTATGAGCTCCAACTTCTTGCTTTTGAGTTTGCTTTGGTCCTCACCTGGATTAGAGGAAGTCAGTCCAGTTCAGTAAAATGGGAGAAAGTTCATTTGACAGAAAAAGAAACAGTGAGCTGTTCGGCTGTGCTGTACCTTGAAGCATACCCTGAGAAAAACCTTGGTAAGGAGCCCTCGTAACCAGTGTAGATATGCCAAGAGAAGAGAAGGTAGTCAGAAACCAATCTGAAGTGAATGTTCTTTGCTTCTTGACCAATGACCAACCTGTAATCAGTGCTAATGTTGCTGAGGAAGGGTCAAATGAAGTAGCTAGACGTCAATATACTCCATATGTTCTTCTCTTGTCCCTTGTATGTAGACAAGAGGAATTAATGACATAGTAATGGTATGGCTTCTTCCATTGCTTTTGGATGACAGACGGGACAGAACAAGGAAACTGAGACAATGTATTCACCAAAACTGAAAAAAAAAAGTTTTGGCAGTGGAATGCTTTGTCCTCATGCTTTTTGTATAGGTAGTTGTACTTCATTATTTGTTATGTCCTTACTTTTTATTTCTTTAAAAAATTATTCACCCCAGAAAGTTTGTAGAACATATTAATGAAAAGACAGAGTTATAAGCCCTCATTTTTAATGTATATGAAATACTATATAATACCTTAATTAGTAATGTGTTATATTCCATGTGCAAACACAGGAAAAACTGAGTTTTATAGCTGTATGCTTAATTGCTTAACAGAACCTCTCAGAATGTGAGACCTTCTTCCAAGGACATCCACCTTTCCAATTACTTCTCCAGAATTCACATCCATTTTGCGCTTATTTTAAGCTTATTATTTCAAAGACTATAAGTAACATGTTTGGGTAGGGGGCTGAACCAGACCTATATTGCCATCGTATTAATAATTACTTCTTACAGAAATCCAAATTTTGCAAAGACCTCCTTCCTCTCTATTGAAGTTCAAAATGACACGTGTATGAAGGTAGTAGTTTTTTCCTCTGATCAGCAAATCAGATATATGTTATGTGACTGATATTTAGAGAGTGCACTGTTTTCCACAACGTAACATACAGTTCTGTAACTGTAGCAGTGCAGAGAATGGAGTAAGTAAATGTAAATGTCTTCATTAATATCAGATTTGTGAATGTGCATCTCAACATGCTGTATCCTCTACTACTGCTACAAAATTCAGATTAGTAAATAAAATTATGATGTTTCAGAAAGTAGAATCATTCACCTGTTCAACCATTCAAAATATTGAAAACAATATTTTGAAATTACTATTTGTGAGGTTTTGAGATACCATTTTGCTTGTACGGGACACAATTTGTGTTTGTCAATACAAGGCTACTTTAAGTATCTGTTCCAACCTTCTATTGCTTTACAGAAAAATATAAATTCAGTATCTTATTAATGAAAGGAGAAGGTGTTTTAAGAATAATTATAAATTGATACAAGATCAATCTGAATAATTGACAAAGCTGGAAATACAAAGCAGATGGTTTCTGACTCTATACATTGTGTAGAGTCAGATGTTTTAAATTACAGAATCACAGAATCACCTAGGTTGGAAGGGACGTTTTAAGATTATCTAGTCCAACCAACACATGTATTTACATTTTAGAAATAGGAAAAAAAAGTACAAATTAAGTTTTCTGCACAGTGTTAGAAAGAAGTAGTAATGTAGGCCCGCTGAAAAAGAAACAAGGAATTTTTTCAGTTCCTATATTCAGAACTATGGTTCTGAAACTTTAAAGTTATAAAGCATCCATCTTTGTTATGTATGTATTAACGTTGTATCTGAAGTTACAAATACACACTACATGGTAAAGTGCCATTGCTGATGAATACATGATTCAAAGATCTTTGTAAGATCAGAAATAATTAACATGAAAATATTAAGAAAGAAATTTAATACTTTAATAACTTCAAGGTTTTAGTGCTTCCTAGCGATTTATTTTATCCTAGAGCTTATTCAGAAAATTAAAAATAATACAATGAAAATAACTTCTGTAAACTAAGTTCTTTCACAATTTTGTGTCAAAATAGTCAGATTTGCCAGCTATGTTGTTCATGCTGTATATGCCCAGTAATAATATCCTTTACATATATGGCCCAGCTGGAAGAAAAACTAAACGTTGCATATTTAAAGATTTTTGTTGGTTTTCAATTCATCTTAACCATGAATGATCCTGATCTATTAAAAACTGCCTAGTATGACAACTAAAATAATTTCCGAATTCAGAAGCTGTAGTATTGCAAGAAAATGTGCCTACCCTCTAGCTATATGGTTTTGTTCTGTTTACTTTGATGTCAAGTTTCATTAGTGGCTTTTGGTATATAAACAAGGTCGGCCTGAGGTCAAGCGTAGCTAAGAACCCTGATTTGAGCAAGTAGAGCTAAGGTACTGGACCGTGTGATCCTACTCTTATTACTTTTTTTTTTTTTTCATTCAGTTCTTTTTCTTCTCTTTCTATTTTTTTAAAAAAAAAATCAAATAACAGTGAAGTCCAGATATTACAATTACTCAAAGAAATTGCATCTATAAGTTCCATATTTTAAGATTTGAGCTTAAATATTATTTTTTGGCCTTAGTTTGATGTGCTATTTTATTGGGTACAGTATTACACCTCCTATACAGGATTATATTTCTAACTCTCACTAGCAAAAACTTTGATGTATGTTTAAATTGATTCCATGTAATTCAGAAGTGCTAGATTTCAAGATCTGTACAGAGGAGAGTCTTTCTTAGTAAAATATCAAACATGCCATTTGTGGTATCTGTAAAAGGAATAGAGGCATAACTGCATTTTTATGTTTATCTTCCTCTCTAATTCAAAAGCTATTCGAAATGTATATCTCTTTAAATTTGGCTTCAAATTTTAGGTGAAGTCAAGTGGTTTCTTGCTTGTCCACTTGAAGTCTCCAGTGTAAGTCATTTTGTTATATCTTGTGACTTATAACAGTAGGTATATTTTGGCCGTAATGTATATATCTCTATTAGTAAAACTGACTTCCAGTACCTACTTTCTGATAGATTGAACTGGTTGTCACACTGGAATAAATCACTTTTTAACATGAATCTTGTCATTTTTATAAGACGTTTATAACTGGTAAAACCACTACATTTTGAAGGCACTTGGGTTGTGGGGTTTTTGTAATAAACTTGCTGAGGTATTTGAACAGTTCACATAGACTAACTATGCATACAAAGTTGTGAGTGGTCTCTCCTGAATGAAGAAAGTATCTGTCTATCTAAGTTTATCACTTTACATATAATATACATGGGTTTTTAAAAATTTTTTAAATTACAGATGTTTCTCTCTGCCTCAAAGGTTTTTAAGAAACTAAGTGCTTAGTTAAGCATTCTAAATTATTTTAACATAATTCTCCTCAATTTATATTTAATTGCCTGCAAGAACAGAAAACCAGAACTAGTCTGAAGTTCCCAGATGCTTATTAGGCTTGAAAATTGAGGATAGTGATGGAGATGTGTAAAGAACCCAATTTTAAGCACTTGCGTTTAAGTTTCATTCATCCTTTTAATGAATGTGAATATTCTTTGCTCAATCAAAAGGCCAGGCTTGCTGCCTTTCCAAGGAGGCAGAGGAAATTGCAACTTGTGTAACCTGGAATGATTTTCCTCACATATTAAAGTATTGACTGTTACTTATGAAAAGTTTTGCTCCTGCACCATCAGAATGTGCCTTGATTTAGCAGAGAGGATTAGAAGTAGAAGAGAGTTGTAGGCTTATTTAACACTCAGTAGTAACGCTAAAGTGCTTCTGGTGGTTTCTGATAAAGTAAAGATACTTTTTGATAAAGTACCAGTAAAAGCAGATGCACTCAAATTTGCCAGTTTCCACAGGAAATTTGGAGGTTGTTTTGTTGTGTTCCATTTCTGAGGTATCTTTTCACTCTACTTCTGCACTACTGATCATAACTTGAGATAACAGTTATAATTAATGGTGAACAACAATGACTTTCGTGAGATGTCATAATCAGATTTTAAACTGTCAATTATATAAAATTCAGTCTGATGTAAGAAGAACATGGGGTTACAGTTATTTGTCAATATCATAATATCATAATTTCTGTTGTTGTTTTTAGAACATTCCTGATGTAGATGATGAAGGATACAGCATTAAACCAGAAGCAACTCAGGATATCCTTTCCACTATTATTGTGCCCAGTTATTTGATATCATTAAAATTCTTTGTAGAGAAAAAGTAGTGATTACGGTGTTAACTAAAGGAAGGTATATGACATTCATGCTTATGTTGCAACCTTGTTTTCTTACATTCATTGCTTTTGCATAGTGTGCCTAATTTTGTCTATATTAGATTTTGTATTTGTGCAAACGTTAAAGATTGGATCGGATGTTTTGGGAACTTTAAGAGGATGGGTTTTGTCTGACAGTAAAAAGACAATATAAAAGAAAAAAAGACAATAGCTTTAAGATGACCAAGCAGATCTTTCTCCTTGTAAAGATCTCAGAGAATTTATAAACTCTAGTATGCAAACTTTTTAAGCATAGGGAGTGGTTATCTATACGTGTGCTCTCCCACTTTTTTATAACACCCTTGGAAATACTGGGAGCTCCAGCAGTCTAGAAATAGAATTTCTGTTACTTGATAAAATCATTACACCAAATGCTGTTTCTAATTGGTGCTTTTAGCTTTTATTGTCTTTTTAATAATAGACTTGATATACAGAATGTATTTTTGTTGTGAGTCAATTTTATGGAGCCTCGTGATTTTTCTCTGCTTTTCCCTTAAAGGAAAAGATTCTGGTCCTCATTTTTCCTCCCGTCAGAAAGAAAGGGAAGCTCTAACTAAGAGCTGGGAATAATTGCTGTAGATCCAAGCAAGCCTAATATGTTGGCAAGATAACTCATTTTAAGAAATGTATTCTCTGGGTACTGCAGGTAAAACATAAACTTACACTTTGCAATTACCTTAAATTTTGAAAACTTGAAGGAGTTAACAGTACCTTAAATTGGGCCAGTGCATCATCACGGCTTCCTTTTTTTCATCAGTTTAGCAGAATATGCCTCTATTGCTCCCAGTGACAATTCCTGTACCAATAAAAGCAATTCATCTTATCTTCTCTTTACAAAATTGATAATAAAGTGAAAGACTTTTATCCAGTTCTGAAAAGGGAGTTATTTCATGCTTTGCATGTATTTATGAAAGGCAGAGAACAATGAACAACACTCATGCTTTGCAAATGATTCATCGGGGCAGCCTTTTCTACATTATCCTTTTTGTTGTGAAACAATAGAAAAAGCCGTACATTCAGTGAAAAATCTCAATGGTTTGCAATCCCTGTCAGCCAGGTACTGCATCAGCTTTTGAAATTTTTTACCAGATTCAGGAAATTATCGGTTCCCTTCCTCTTTTCCTCTCTTAGCCTCCAAAAATGAATATTTATTCTGTTGAGAGGAACTTGAGTTGACTTGTTGGAGGACATTATTTTACCACAATGGCAGTCAGTCTTAATAAGTCTAGTCTTAAGTGTTGGGCAAGTACTTTACAAGAGCAGCCTGAGTCATAGGAAATGAATCTTGAAACTCAGTGATAACTTTCAAGATGAGATCTTTGATGAAATGAAAAACAACTTGTCTTTGAAACGTTCTTTTCTAGATGAAGACATTTAACTTTTTCCTCACTGTGACTCAGGGATTCTTTCATCTGAAACGAATTCAGAATATCTTCAGGTTTCCGCCTTTAATCTTTGTCAGGGAAGAGCTTGAATAAGTTTTACTCAAATGGCTAGCATATTTCCAAGTGAAAATAACAGAATTGAATTGTAGAATGTCTGTTCTTGTCCTAGGTGGTACAAAACTTTCAAGTTTAAGTAGAGGAAAATTTTGAAATAATTTCTTGTCAAAACAAATGCTTCTTTTAAGACTTTAGGCATAGGCCTTTCAGAGCTTTTGTTCAGAGCAGTTCCTGTGTGTTTAAAGAACTGAGGCTAAATTCATCCGTATATTTTGCTTATCTTGAGGGCTGAATTGTCTCTGTGATTCCTCTTTTGCCAAGGAGGACAGTGCTTTAAGCAGCTGACATTGTTCAGTTTACTGTGCAACTTTCTGTGTAACTAACTGGCATCCTTTCTTGCAAAATTTTCAGTGCTGCTACTGCTGCTGTTTCCTACTAATGCATGGGCATTCCACTGCTAATTAAAAAGGCAGTGATTTAAAAGAATTTGTACTTTTTTTCGTATGCATTAGAATCCCTACTTGAGTCTTACAAATCATACCTTTAATATGCAGAAGGGTTGTCGCTGTAGAATCTTTAATTTATCCTGATACCTTCAAATATGCAGTTGTTCGGTTGTATGACATGGTGCCTTGCAGAAGATAATGAGTTGTGAATTTTAGATAGTGGATGTATTTGAAGCATCTGTTAAGTTTACAAAGAAGTTGGGCAGCATTGTGTATCTGTGATGTTCACTTAATATGAGCATTTTGTAGAGCATAGTTATGAAATGGATTTAGCAGATCAATTTGAAGTGTTTGCACCTTAACTGAAAAAAACATACCAAAGAGAATGATTACAGTTCATCCAGTGATTCTGACTCTGAAGATGATGAACCCAGGAGGTTCCATGTGGAGATAAAACCAGTCCAGCCAAATAATAGCTCCATGCCTTCCTTAGATGAATTGAAATTATCTATAGGGAACATCACGCTTTCTCCAGCAATATCTGTAAGTTATTTTCTTCCTTGTATTTTAAATGCATAATAGAGAAGTGGTAAAGAATCTTTAGTGTAAACATAAATTTTACTGTTCAGAATTTATTCTAGGTTCAAGTTCAATGATTTTTTTTCTTCTGGTGCATTTTTCCATCTTTTTTGTAACATATATAACTCTCCTTTCTCAGATTTTAACTTTCATTTGAGTCTTGTGAGCTCTTAGTCCTTGTCTTTCTGCTGTTGCCACAAGACATTTGAATACATGTTGTATAAAAATTGAGCATGGCTTTTAACATAGTTTACTAATGAGTATTCAATGGTAATGTGGATGCATATAACTTTTACATTGCAGCTATATTGAGGTATTCTGACAATGCACAGAATCATCCTTTATGCCATGAGATGCTATTACAAATAAAAGTATTAGTACGGTATTCAGATCTGAATAAGAACAGCTCTGATTTTAAGGAAAATATTGGACATAACATATTAAAATGATAATGATAATTTTTCTCTTTTTTCCCCCCACATTTTGAAAGCAGAGACACAGTCCTGTAAGTACAGAATGGCTTTTTATTCACATTTTTAGATTAAAACCAAGTAAGTGTAGTGAGGGGAGAACCTTAGGAATGTTTCTTTTCATATATACCACATGATATATAAGCTGTTTAATTTTACTGCCCCCAGCCTGTAAAGGGATTTAGTAATACTGCTTTCTTTGTCAGCTCTACAGTGTTCATTCCTGCCTTTTCTTAGTGATGTGGTGGGTGTACACTGGTTCCTCTGTCCTGGCTTGTGTTCTGGTCTTCTGCAAATTCAGACTGTTTTGTATGGCATTGAAGGCAAAGTATCTCATAGAAAATTGAATGGAAATAAGAACTCTGGGATTTTTAAGCATTTTATTTGATAGTTGGTAAAAGAATTTATTCCTAATTTTTCTCCCCTGTTTCAGGCACAAATGAATCGAAATTCGTCCAGTAAGTGTGAATCTTTTAGTCTATTTGTTGTAGCTTTTTAACATAGCATGAAAATAGATTTTTTTAATTGTCCGAGAAATAAATTTCTTAAGTATCTATTATGAATAGAAACAAGTATCTCATGTCAGTTCTAGATATCTCCTTTGTTTTCTGTGTACTTACTTCTGATTTACTGTCAGTGATGAGGAACGCATCCAAGAGCCAAAGGGAGGATCCCATGGGAAAGACTCCTGAACAAGTTCTTAAAACCCTTCCACCAGCTCAAGTTTAGTATGATCCACAAACCAGCATAGCACACTCTTTCTGTTTTCTAGTCAAATACATAAAACATGGCCATTGAGATAGAGGACAGAGCATTAGTCTCTATCCTGTAGGGTTTTATTTAGTGGAATTCCACTTTTATTCAGTGGAAAACCTAGTCAGATTTGCTAAAGAACTGGTGTAAACAGTATAATTTAAGGAAGAAATTTCAAGTGAACACTGCTTCCTCCCAAAATGCATTGTATTTCAGGAGTATCTGAATTTATATTATCAGAAATAATGCATTTTCTCTTTTTCATGTTGAGAATTCATTATTAGTTTCCAATTGCAACTGATAATATTTGCTTTCTTTTTATAATAAAGCTGAAATTTTTATTTTAAAGTTTCACAGCTTTGGTGATAATATTGTAATCTTTTGCTTAGGTGAAGAGTTAACAAAATCAAAGCTGTCTGCTCCATCTAATGAGTAAGTTCAAATTTAAAATCCTATCAAATGTGTTTTTGTGGCAGTTTGGTCTTATTTTGATCTAATCCTGGGAAACACACTGAAAATATCAGCTGACTGCTATTTTAAGTCAGGCATCTATTGCACCATAAGAGTGAAGGAGTAATTTTGTATCAATGGAGATTTCTATTATTTTTCCTCTTCCGATGCATTTATTTCATTGTTACCTGTCTCAATATTTATAATTACATGATTACAAAATACTGATTTTTATTAAAATCTCAGATTTTAAATAAGACAGATTTAGTTTCTATCCTGTAGTGTTCCATGGTAAAGTGTTTAAGATTACAAACCCCAAATTTGATAGGTCTGTATACATTGCTTATATATGTATATGCTGAAATAAATTGATTTGAAGATGTATGGGTTCTTGAAAATTACTGCTAGTGAAGTTGTCGTTTGATATTTATGAGTATATAAATATTTCATTTATATTCCAATTGTAACTCTTAATTTAGAAAGGGGAACAGTGACCTCCTGGCGTGGGATCCACTCTTCAGCAGTTCGCTTGAGTCGTCTTCTTCAGCTTCATTGGCATCCTCATCCTCCTCGGGTAAAATATTTGATAGTAGAAAATATTTGCTCTTTATACTTTAGCTGCTGTTGCTTTTTTGTTATTGCAAGATGTGCTTTGACTTTTGAAAGGAAATAATTCTGTAAATCAGTACACTATCTTACAAGTAATACATAACTAAGGGTGCAGTTTATCAGGCTTTCAAGCCAGGGAGCAAGGGGAAGAGGAAACAATAGTAACCTTAGAAGCAAAATAGAATTTTCCTGACTTTTTTATCACCTTCTCTCACTTTCCAAAAGAAAATCATCATCATCATCATCTCGAGTATAAGCTGGTAGACTTGGCAGATTAAGAGGAGGTTGTCGCAGCAGCTGTGAGACAAACTGAGCTTGCACTGTGGCTCGGGGTGGGTTTCTTCTTTCCAGGAGAGTCCATTGAACTCTGTAGTACAAAGGCACTACTGAGCTTTGCTGTGAGGAACTTGTTTGCTGTATGAACATATGATTCGATGATGGAGATGTGTGTGCATAGTCCAAGGGGAGCCAGGAAAAAATGGCAGGACTGACACTAGAATTAAGGGGGAGCTCCTGGCACCACCTGAGAGCGGGGGTACTGGGAGGAACAGGGTGTGCCAAGGAGTATGGGGAGGGGGCACATGTTGCATGGAAATTTTGGAGGATATTATTGTGGGCATGACACTGGCCTTTGGAAAAAAAACAATAAATCATAAAAATAGTCAATTTTTATTGTCACATTGAAAAGGCAGAGAAGTAGACAGAGACAAAATAGCACAAGTAAGCAAGTGTGTTGCAGAGGCTGAGAGAAGATGATGTTGAGAAACTAGTTCCAAAAAAGGAAGGAGAGACTGAAACAAAAATTGATATTATGGCTAAGTTAGGACCTGCTTACAAAAAGTATTTGTTTAAATTATTTATTATTTATGTTGATTATCTCGGGGGTTTTAAAGCAGAATGTACTAACAGTAGCGGATACGCTATTTCTGTAGTTCTTTTCAGTCTACCTACTGTGTACCTATTTTTCCAACTGCTCCTGTTTTAATATAGAGACTCTTCTCCTTTCATATACCTAAGACAGGAAGTGTTCACTGTTTCTTTTAGCTAGGCATTCATATTCCAAAAATTACAGCAGACCTAACTTCTTTATTCACAATCATGGTTTTCTTGCAGTGTTCTTCTTGATCATACAGATTGAAGAGCAATAAGGAAGAGTGTATGGATTGATAGAGGAACTCTGCACAAGCACAGTTAATTTTTCTTGGCCCTATAATGTCTTTTTAGCAGCAACCAGCATTGCTATGTGACGTTTTGGATTTTAAGCAGAACTTAGTCTTTCACTGCAAGTTTGAGTCCCTTAAAAGTTACAGTTTTTAACACATCTATCTTGCAGAAATCATTAGATTGTCTCTTCCTCACTTAGGTGGCGTGTCAAGGTTGTGGGCTAGTTGATCCAAATTTGTAACATATTTAAGGATAAATTATGTATGTTGCCACAGCATTGGTAGGTAAGGGGAGAACAACAGACATATCTACCTGGACTTATACAAAGCATTTGATACTGTCCCGCATGACATCCTGGTCTCTAAATTGGAAAGACATGGATTTGATGGATGAATAAGGAATTTGGTGGATAAGGAACTGGTTAGATGGATGCACTCAAGGAGCTGTGGTCAATAACTCAATGTCCAAGTGGAGACCAGTGGTGAGAGGTATTCCTCAGGGTTCAATAGTGGGACCAGAGCTGTTTAACATCTTTGTCAATGACATTGACAGTGGACTGAGTGCAACCTCAGCAAGTTTTCCAATGACACCAAGATACGTGGTGCAGTCAACATGCAGGAGTGAATGGATGCCATCCAGAAGGACCTGGACAGGCTTGTGAGTTCTGCCCATGGAAACCTCATGAAGTTTAAAATGGTCCTGCACATAGTTTCATGGCAATCTCAAGCACAAATACAGGCTGGGCAGAGAGCAGATTGAGAGCAGCCCTGAGGAGAAGGAATTGCGGGTGTTGGTGGATGAGAAGCTCAACATGAGTCAACAATGTGCACCTGCAGCCTGGAAAGCCAACCACATCCTGGGCTGCATCAAAAGAAGTGTGGCCAGCAGGTCAAGTGAGGCGATTCTATCCCTCTACTCTGCTTTGGTGAGACCCCATCTGGAGTACTGCATCCAGCTTTGGAGTCCTCAACACAGGAAAGACATGGACCTTTTGGAATGGGTCCAGTGGAGGGCCACGAAGATGATCAGAGGGATGGAGCAACTCTTCTATAAAGACAGGCTGAGAAAGTTGGGGTTGTTCAGCCTGGAGAAGAGAAGGCTCCGGGGAGAGGCCTTATAGCAGCCTTACAGTACCTGTAGGGGGCTACAGAAGAGATGGGGAGGAACTCTTTTTCAGGGAGTGTAGTGATAGGACAAGGGGTAATGGTTTTCAACTGAATGAGGGGAGATTTAGATTAGATACTGGAAAGAAATTCTTTACTGTGAGGGTGGTGAGGCACTGGAACAGGTTGCCCAGAGAAGCTTTGGATGCCTCATCCCTGCAAGTGTTCAAGGCCAGGCTGGATGGGGCTTTGAGCAACCTAGTATAGTGGGAGGTGTCCCTGCCCATGGCAGGGGGGTTGGAAGTCAATGATCTTTAAGGTGCCTTCCAACCCCAACCATTCTATGATTCAATGATATATCGATACATATTACTGGAATATGCTGAAAAGAGGTGATGTTTTCTCAAAATGATCTTTTGCTAGTGTTGGAGTCTGTAGAAGATGGCAGAGGATACTTAATTTGTTGTGCTAGTTGTTACTGTATCAAGATTTTTATTGTTATAGTCACCTGTAATATAACATCTGCATGGGAAGTCAAAGCAGGTTAGAAAATGTTCATACAGTTCCTTCTGGCAGCAGAATTGTGGAGAAAGTGACAGTTAATTGGCATCTCTAGCATCCGCTGTAGCCATATTGGAGGGAGTCATCCACCCGAGCCCTCCTATTTTGAAAGAGGCTTATGCATTTCATCAAAATCAGTGTAATATAGGGCTTAAGTTGATTTTAGATACAAGACATCTGTGCCTTGGCAAACTTTGTCTCCTGAATAATTATTTAAAGGATTGTTGTTCTAGGAGTTAACTAAGATGTTTACATTTGTGAAATGATCTATGGAGTTGAGTAGAAAGTGAGAGTTCTGAAGTATAACAAATTACTAATACATCTGGGAAAAAAAATACTAGATCTATGTAGATCTTGTTGTTGTATAAAACAGGTTTTGATGCTCAGTAACCTGAAGCTTAGTTCTAAGGACTTTATAAATACACAATTTTGATCTGATTGAATTTTTCTTGAAACAAGTGATTTATCTTCAACTTGAAAGTTAATATAGGTAAGATGGTGCTGAAAGCTTTTGAAAATCTCAACCCGAAACCTATATTACATAAATTAGTTGTTTTGTATACAGCATATCTGCATATCATGATGTAGCATGTCCCACGAATTACTTTTTTCTTTTTACTGTTAAAACATTTCTTTAGATACTGTTTTGTAACTCATGTTAATCATTGAACACTTAAACTACAATGGTATTTGAGCAGACAGTGGTTTATGCAGCATAGAAGTAAACTTTGGTTATCCATGCATAATCCTGCTTTATTAGAAGTTTAAGCTAACTTTGTTATCTTAAACAAATACAACAGGCATTTTTTATCCAGCTATTGATATGGTAAAAATACTTCTTTTTATTTATCTTCCTCATTTTTATTCATATGTACTTTTAAAATAGTTTTAAACATTTTCACATAGTTTTTTGAATAGGAAAGCCTTTGAATAATATTTAAAATATCCATTAGAAAGGGAAAGCTGTGTTAAAAATCTATTTATGTGAGCTTAGAGAATGTATTTGTCCATGGCAAAACGACTAGTGTAGAGAGGATTTCTATACTTTTGATCTGAACTTTTAAAGGTGTTGATCTCTTCATTGATTCTGTATGTCCCTCTGCTGTTGCTTCTAGCTTTGCCAAAATCTGCAAGATGTTGAGAATTGACTAACCTTGCATTTTCTGCTTCTGTTGGCATCTATTGCAGCAGGCAACAGCCAAGTGCAGGAAATACTTTTGGAAAACTGTTTTCCAGCAACCTGAAGACTCTAGGATGAGAGAGGACATACAGTGGGGTAGATGATGCCTCATACATATAGTTAATTACTCACTAGATATGGGTTGATACATACAGACAGAAGAATATCAAGCAGGATCTCATGACTGCATTGTCTTCATCCATTCACCGAACAGCCATTTATGTTGACCTTCCCGTTACAAATGTTAAGGTTAACAGGAGAAAATGTTTGGAAGGAACAGGATAATATAGGTTTGATTAAATAACTAAAAGAAATGAAAAACAGAAGGATATGGAGAGAAAACAAAAATATAATAGGACACAAGAAGAAAAGGACAAAGATGAGAGGAAGTTAGACCATGACAGGGAAGAAGTTAGAGGAACAAGGGAAGTCATGAGAAGTAGGCCCCTAAGTGGAGAGAAACAGAATAAAGTACTTTTTGGCTTGCTTACCTAAAAAATGGAAAGTGACGTGGTTGGCACTATGAAGGAAGTATAAGTTTCTGGGAAAGGCTGGTTTTTTGGTTTGTTTTTTTTTATAAGTGACGGGATTATTAGCCTAATAGAGCAGTTATTTTTCATGACAGATGGTAATCCTCATGCATGGATATTGAATAGTTTTTTGAATGTTGAAATCTTTTATCTTTTCCTTACTGGTCCTAGTTTCAATTCTTCCCTTTTTCTTCAGCTATGCTAAAAGAGCACAATAGGAGCTCCTCCTCATCTACCACTGATTTCCCTGGGTGTAGAGTATCTCAGTCTTGGCTTGGACACCAGACAGATTCTGGGTCTACAAGCCCATCCTCACCAGACTTTACCATTAGCAGTTTGTGCAAATCTGGTGTTACAGCAGCGCCATCAGGGAGCACCAGTACTTTATCCTGTGTTTCATGGTCTCAGAGTCAGTGGATTTCCTTTGCTGATGAACTGCTGACAAACAGAAACAAAAGCATATACAAGGAGCCCCAAAGATTGCACTTTAAAACTGAAAATGTCTGCCTTGCCTCTTCTGCTTTGCTTGAGAATTCTTCCAACAGTTGTGCTTCTGAGGATCAAAGTGACCTTTTCAATAATGTTATATGCCATGAACAATTCATTGAAGAAACTGGCACTGCTGCTGAAATTTCTTCTGCATCATCTTCAGCTCTACTCAACTATAGTTTAGTGTCTTCTTGTGCTCATACAAATAAGGGTATGGCAAGCATGCATTGCGTACTGCTTTTTGCTAATAACTGACTCCAAAAAGCAAGCTTTGGACTCATTTTTCTTTTTATTATTACTGCTCACCTGATGTTAAAATTAACTCATCTTCTTACTTAAAATGTACTAAACTGCTTGTTGGCATCAACTTCCTTGCAAGTTAGGACAATGAAGTAAGTATTCATCTTGAAATAAGAAGAAAAATTATAATTATTCAGTTAAAGGCATTGTTTTCTTTTAACTATGCAGAGTTTTGCTTTTCTAGAAATAGGAATGTAATTTTGTGGGCTGTTACACAGCAGTGAGATCTCAAAGCAATTGAATTTGCAAAAACAATTCCGTTCCTAAATGGCTTTGTATAGATATGTTCAGATTAAATAAAGTTAAATAAATTTCAAACTGTTCCTTTTTAACACCAACTGTTTTGAAGCATGGATGGTATCACAATAATGCTACAAAGCAAGAGGGCAAAGGAAGAGTGCATTTTGGCATGTGAATGCCAAATGACTCAGTGAATACCTGTGATACTGCAGCAGACTACTCATTCCTTAGCACGCACTGTCGTCTTGGGGCATAATAAGAATTTTAAAGGAATGACTGATATTTTAGAAATTAATTTATCTGTAAACATTTGACTTTGCAACTCTTAAGGTGGATGTGGTCAGTATTAGCTTAATTTCTTTCTTCCCAAGTCATTGATGAAACTCTCATACTTAAACAACAACAGTTACGCTGAATGCCTGAGAAAACTCCATTCTTAAAAGTTGCATTTAAAAAGAACCAATCCAGAATAATTTAGGAGAGATAATAGGATATGCTGCAACAGCATAGTTATTTATTAGGATTACATATCAGGATTTCAGTCTATTTTGAAGTCAATTTTAGATCTGGTGTACTCATTGGATGGCATCTAACATTTATGTTCCAATACAGTTCTATTTGTTCCATTCAGAAAAGTGACTTTGTAAAACTGGCATCTTTGTACCACTCCCACCATCTGTTGTTTCTGTTGTTTGTTAGGTTTAGAAGTTCATGAGGACAGTATATTTTTTTTACTGCTTTTTATTTCTGATAGCTCAGTTAAGAGATAAGGAGTTAGTCTGTTCTTACAATGAGCAGAGTAATTTATCTGTTACACTGATATATCCTTACTGAAATCAATGAGATTTCAGTGGACAAAATTTCATGTAAACAAAGTTATGCCATTGTCTGGCAGGATCAAATATGAATTTCTATTGAATTTTCCATTTGTTGTATATAGAGTATTCAGAATATAGAATATAGAAATTTTGAATCCATATAGACTATACATAAAAGGGAAAGTGGATAAAATAATCTTTTTACATACAAACCTCCAAGAATAGTTGGTATAAACTAATTTGAGGGCAATGAGAAAGCCCATGATGCCATTTTTAGAGTCACTTTTCAGGATATCATATGGCCTTATTTTAAAAGCATTTATTTAGTGGTAAATCTTACAAAATGGAGCTTGTGAAATAGGAACTTTTAATAAAAACATAACTTCCAGTTATTTTATTCAAGTAAGTGTGTATTTATGCTCAGTGTAACCTTGCTAATGTTTATCTTCTTAAATTTGCTTTCTTTCAGCAAGACCCACAACTCCTCTTTCTGTAGGCACGATTGTACCACCTCCAAGGCCTGCTTCAAGACCAAAGCTGTCTTCTGGGAAACTTAGTGGGATTAATGAAATAGTATGTATTGATTGGTTTTTTATTTTTCCATTGCAACTTGGTTTTGGATATACCATTCATTTACATGGCTACAGTGGAGTTACATCCCACCCAATGTTCAAGGAATCACATGAACAGATTTTCACTATCACTAGATCAGCATGGAAGTCGATCATGATAGCAACATTACTGTAACAGAATCTTTCTTAGCAGAACTACAAAGGTCCAAAACATAGTTTTTGCATCAGCCAGATGTTTTTAATTGAACAAGCCAATATTTTGATAATGAAAGGATAGCATGCTAGGGAGACTGAAGTTTTCAAAAGGTGAAATACTAACAAAGTTATTAACAAGGCTCCATCGATTTCAGGATATCACCAAAGCTTTGGGGAATGAATGGTATTCAGTAGATCTTTATCAATCATGTGCTGACACAAGGAACCCTGCTGTGACTTCTCCCTGCCCTTGGTGCTGGTTGGTGGAGACGGGAGGTGGCAGATTGCAACAGCTGCCCGTCTGGATAGTGAGATGCAGGCAGTGTGCCTGCAGTGCCAATGAGGAATGTGGCAAAGAATTGGGCAAATTCCCAGACAGCATATCAGACCAAGCCATGCTTAGTCTCCACTGTGAATATTAGGATTTTTTGGGTTTCATTTGACTTACCGACTTGCAAAATGCTACTGTGGTAAGATCCTCTTACTGTCTTTCAAAGTGGCAAGATATTTTCACCATACTGTTGTTGTGAACAAACTTCTTATACTTTGGTCAAAGTCTTATACAAAGGTCTTATACTTTGACAAAACTGAAACATTTTTAAACTGTTTTACACTTCCATAAGGTCAGAAAAGGGTTCGTTTTGAGATTCTTTTCTCATTCCAATATAAAATTGTAAGAACAAGGAACCTGTTCTTTGTGTTCATCGTAATTAAAGAGAGGAATTTAGCTGGTACTGTTCTGTTGCAAAGCGTGATTCTGCACAGAGCTATGGTTATTTTATACTGTTCTTTTAGAAATTGGTTATTATCTGGATACATACAAGTGGAAGATTGTCCCTTGTCTTCATCATATGTCAATTCCTTTTACAAGGAGTTAGTTTAATATCTTAACACTTAAGTGAATCATAAAACCATCCAGAGATTTAGGGTGGAAGGGACTTCTGAAGAGCTCTACGCCAACTTCCTGCTCAAAGAAAAGGTGACTTTGAAAGTGCATCAGGTTGCTCAGGGACTTGCTGAGTTTTGAAAACTTCCAGAGAGGGAGCTCTTGCAGTCTCTTTGAGCAGCCTGTCCTACAGTTTATCCATGAGATTACAAGAAGGAATTTTTTCCCTAAGTTCAGCTGAAGTTTCTTTTGCTGTAGCTCTTGCATCTCTAAGAAGAGCCTCACTCTGCCTTCCTTGTAGTCCTTTACAGCTAGTGAAAAATTGCTAATAGATCCCTCATTAGGCTTCTATTTTCCAGGCTGAACAAACCCATGTCCTTCAGCCTGTTCCCCTCTCTCGTATACCTCAACTATTTTAGTTGTCCTCTGCTGGACTCTTTGTTAGTAGCTCTTCATCAGCTCTGTAAATCCACATTTGCTGCACACATACACAGGGATGTAGTTTTTGACAGGCTACTATATAATCGAATATATTAGACTTAACTATCAAGGCAAAAATTTTATAATGATAATCTATGAAATAATGAAATTACTTCTATAGGAAATTGTGGGTTCTCTGTTTTACATTAAGAACTGGGGTAGATAAAGCATTAAAGGAACTATGTTGAGAAACACTATGAAATTGATTGCAGCATGAAATACAGAGCTCTTCTATATTTACAGCCTTTTTTTCATCTCTTTAAAACCTCTTTATGTAATACTCTTGTAATCTCTTTTGTTCAGCCTAGGCCATTCAGCCCTCCGTTGACTTCTAACTCAAGTCCACCTCCTGCAGCTCCCTTGGCACGTGCAGAGAGCATTTCCTCAATATCCTCTTCTGCTTCTCTCAGTGCAGCAAACACACCTACTGTTGGTAAGTTAAATGAACCATTCTAATTTCTTTTAGAAATAGCATAATTCTGCCACTAGGTCCCATCTGTTAGGAAAACTGTTCATTGCAGTTAGTTGTTCCATATGCAAGTCCAGTCTAGGTACTTTTTGACAAAGCATCCTTTGTAACACCTGCTTCTAAATCACACTGAAAGACAGGGCAGTGGGTTTAATTAGATTAGACCACAGATCCAATTACAGCATTTTCTTCAGGGAAATATTTTTCAAAATTAATATTCCATTAATTCTTATTTGGTGTGCTAGTATGTCAATTCATCAAGCACATGTTACCATGTATTTGTTCCGAAGATGTTATTGTGCAGGTGCAGAAACATACTGATAAATTTGAATTAATATCATTGTTCACAAAATTATTGGTATTGAGTTTTATGTTTTTTCATTGTATTTATCTTGTATTTGTAGTTTCAAAAATAATGAAATTAATGCATCTTTTTCTTCAAGTTTGTGAAGTAAATAAGCTAAACAGAGGTGTTTAGTAAAATCAAAATAAGCAACCAACAAAAAAGATCAAGATTTTTCATGCAAATTTTTCTTCATATGGTGCCACAAATTTCAGAAGATTTTCTCACGTTTTTAAAGGAAAGTTCTTCAGTTTTGATACTTGGTTGTAACAAATGAAAAGACTTATTTGGGGACAGGTTGGTTGTTTCACTGGTTATTGAAAGACATTTTAACTTGTTTCTTTAGCAGAACTCAGGCATTTCATTCCTGAACACTATTAGCACTTTAGTCCCAAGTTAAACCAGATTCTTAAGTAAACACTCAATTATCTGTGGATGTTACTGATGGCAAGGAATCCTTGCTCAGGCTCAGCAGCTCAGGAGATCATCTGTACAGCTTTTAGTGGGAATTCCACACTGAAAGTGGTGCAGCTGTTTCCACACTCTCCAGCAGCAGAGCTAGTAAGGTCTGCCCAGCTTTAGCTGCTACAGTTCAGTGTCCACTACTTCCCCAAATGCTGAGAAGCATCACAAAAACATAACTAATATTTTGGTTGCCAAAGTCTATCCAGGCTCACATCTTCAGGCCTCAGCACTGGTGCCAAGGAACCAAAAGTTGGTGGCAGCAGCGTCAATAGCCCCAGCTCTGAGTGTATGTGTTGTTGGAGACAGAGTGAAGTTGTGAGGTGAGGGAGGAGGTAAGGAGGTGTGTGCTGACAGCAAGGTTTCACATGGTTAATAACCTGGTCTAGCAAAATTAAACAAGGCCAATTACATCTGTGCTGACTCTTTGAATTAAATGGTCCTGGAGAGCTGGGAAGGACAGTGCAGACAGCTGGATGACTTTGGGGCATGAGGACGTGCTCTGCGCTACTATCAGTGCTCTTTGGACTTTCCCACAATGTGTGGATAATGGAGAGTTGACTCTAATTATCTTTTTCCAAGTGAATTTTAAGGCATGCATAATTGAATGTTCTTTTATGCTTTAGCCTTATTTTAATTTGCAAAGTACTTATATATATATATATATATTATTGTTCTTTTAACATCTCTTTTTGCTTGCAATATTTTGTTTTCTTGCAATGTTTTGTTTCATTTAAATGTAATAGAGGATGATCTTTTGATTGGAAATCTTCCTACAATTGAAAAGCTTTGTGAGACACCACAAGGTATTGTACTCAAAGGATATTTACATGTTAACTAATCATCCTAATATACTACACATAAAGTTGCATTTCTTTTGAAACAAGTTTCTCCAGCTCTTTCTAGTATCCAGCAGATACAAGTAGCCTGAAAGCTCAACTATTGAAGAAGTTACATGTTGCTGAAATCACCAAAACTTGATATAACTGCCTTTATATAACGTAATCTTCGTCTATCCCCTCCTCACCCCAAACAAACTGAAACTTGGTCATGCTGCTTTGTTTTGTCATTACTACTTTCTTTCAAGTAAAGTGAATACAGTTTTACTTTTACAATCCTTATTCTCCTAAGATAAGTAGGTAGAGATGTTTCTGTATTTACATATAATACAAATCTGTGAAGACACACAAAATAAAGGCAGTATTTTTGTAAAAAATAATTTTATTTTCATGACAGCCACTTAGCCAATATAAAAATTGTCTGAATTTTTGTTCCTAAAACAAGCTAAAAAATATTTGATGAGGTTTATTTTTTTGCCCTTTCTGGTGACCAATGATACAGTCTTTTATTCTGCAGTTTGGCTTACCCTCCTTGAATGTGTCAGTGCAACAACTGTTTGCGTGGTTCTGTCACAGCTCAGGGGCTTTCCGTGGTGGTCGAGGCTGAGGCAGGTGTCAGGGCACCAAAGCCAGCTTTGGTGTCACTAAGGAAGGTGCTGGAAGGTGTGTGAGAGCTCACAGCAGGCACACAAGGCCCCAGAGCTGGATATCACTACCTTGCATTGTATTTTCAGCAGCAAGACAACAAAACGATGACTTGTTTAAGCAGTTATGTTTGTTTCAATGTATTGGTTTTTAGTAGAACACATGGATTTTTTTGAATCAAAGGATGACAAACAGTGAGGGCAGAGCAACTAAGAAAGAAGCTGTCTCACTTGTGGTCTCTCAAGTGCATCTCAGAGAAATTAATATATATACATACATTTGCTTTGGTGTTCCCAAAGAAAAAGTAAAAATAGTGTTGTTATTCCTAATAAATTTCATTCTTCAGTCAAGAAATCAGTATTTCTCTTTTACCAATAGGAACATTGTTTATATGATATGTTTGCATTACTCTGTATGGTTTTCAAATATCACTATAAAAATATACACAAGGCCATTAAAAGTAAAATATTTTAAAATAACGTATACATTTGTAAACAATCTGGCATAATTAATACAGTGTTACCACCTCCTATCTCCTCTGCAATTATTTGGTGTTCCTTAGTGAATTGGGGTAAAAAGATGGTAAAATACTTTAGCAACTTCAGTGCCACATCCATTTAAGTGCATATTTTGGCTTCGGTGGAGAATATTTCTGGAATTCAGTATTTCACCAAACAGAATTTCTGGTAATTGTTAACTCATCAATTTATTGCACATTTACTTCTTGAAATCATGATTTCTGGATTCCTGAGACTATTGAGAATCACGGCCTTTACTGGTAGTTTTCAGGGAAAGAAAACTTTGGAAGCGTTACCCACATATTGTCTGAAAACAATACATTAAAAAAAACCCCAAAAGTTCATCTTTTAAAATAAATAAAGAAATATTTTATAGCATCATAATATTTCATTCATCTAAGAATTTTTGAACAGTTGTGACTTTCAAGAAGAATATCGCTTTCAATTTAAAGAGGCCTAAATGTTGTATTAAGATTTTTTTTTCCTAGTGCTGAGAAGTATTGTGAACTTGTTACAGCCTTGGGCAATAAACTGTGATGGAGAGTGAGGTGTGAGTTAGCAAAAATAGACCGAGTCCTTTCTTTTACTCTCCTGTTGCTGCTACAATTTACACTTAACTCTGAATCTAAGGTCTAACATCTCATATTAGACGACCTGTGAAGAACAGGGTCCCAACTTCCTTTTTTCTTCTGAAAGACCTCAGAAGGCACAGCATCTGCCTTGTGATGCACAGCATCTGCCTTGTTGGCACAGGCATCTGTGAAGGCTTCTCCAACAATTTCTGCTTGGGAATTGTAATTTTTGTTGGCTGAAATAGTTTAAAGAATGTTCAACACTTCACTTATGTGCGTTAATATTAAGTATTTGTATTTAAGTTCATGCATATTGTAAGTGAATTCTTTGCATTTCCGTGACCATTTTATTGTACTTTTTTCCATACAATAAGCATACAGTAGGGATTATTTTTTTTAAGTACTGTGGTCAATGTCTAATTTCCTTTGGATCTGGTGACTTCACTTTCATCAGTAGCCATTTTAATGCAAAGTTCCTCTGTCTTATACGTATTCCCCTGTGTCTGACCGTTTCCATAATGTCATTCTGATCACCCTGTTTTCTTAGGCTGCTGAGCAGTGTTTTGATGGTGTGAATGTACAGTACTATGTTTATGTCTTTCTACACACTTTTCAAGTAATGCTTCAGACACTACTGTGACCTTGATGGTGGTAATCTCTTGTGAAAATTACAGATGTAGTCAACCATTCTGAAATCTTATTTCTAAGCTTTTTGAAAATTAAACCTATACACTGTATGTATTCTAGGTGTTTCACGTGGTCCCAGCCCTGTCAGCCTTGGAAACCAGGACACCTTGCCTGTTGCAGTAGCCCTTACTGAATCTGTTAACGCCTACTTTAAAGGAGCAGATCCCTCAAAGTTAGTTAAATAGTGAATTGTTTTGAATGTAATAAATCACAGTAAGAGAACATGCTGGTTTTACTTTTAATACTGAGGGGGGAAATGAATATACATTAGAAGGGGGATTCAAAGGTGGTTTTTTCCCTTGCATAAGTGACAACAGTGGCTTATTGCTTTGTTGGGCTGCATCCCGCTAGGAGCTCATACATCTCTGCTTTACCAATACACGTGCACTGGGAACACTGAGAGTGGGAAGGGTTTTTGTCATAGTCAGGTAGGTGCTACATGTAAATCTGGGTATCTAAAAGCACCTCATCCCCTCTGTCACATCCCTTGCTATGCTACTTAGGCTTTGCCTAAGCATAGCTGTGCCACATTTTCAAAGCCTGAAAAATATCCACCAAGACTACTGTATGCTTAACCAGCTAAACTTTTTTCTTTATTTATTTCATCTGAATTCCAAGTTGAAAGTGATACTACATTGTCACAATGCCACATTTCCCTCATTTGAAACTGATGTTCTGGCTTTAGTTCAGTTCATCAGATTGTGAAAGTACAGTGATTGCTTTAAAATTAGTATTAAAAGTAGGTGGTTGATGACTTGCAATGAAACTGATGTTTTCATTCTCTCCTAGATGTATTGTGAAGATTACTGGTGATATGACAGTGTCATTCCCAAGTGGGATTATTAAAGTCTTCACCAGCAACCCATCTCCAGCTGTGCTCTGCTTCAGGGTAAAAAACACAAGCAAACTAGAGCAGATTCTTCCAAATGCACAACTTGTATACAGGTTTTGTATTTTTTTTTAATATAATAGTAAACTACATTATTTGTAAAGTGTGAGTTGTTGTATATGTAAATCAGAATTACATACAGTCTTAATAATTTGCTTATACGTAATTTAGTTTACAGAATGAATTTTGTTTAGGTCAGTTCACTGCCACCATCAAAAATGTGATTACTGGACTTTAAACTTGTGCTGAGTATAACAGGAGCCATAAAAAAAAACAGTTTGTAAATGCAGCTGTGTTTTTACATGCATTTTATAAATTATTTTTACACAATAGTAATAATGGTAAGATTAAATGATGAAGCAGTAGCCTTAAAAGGAAAACAAGTAGTAAGAGTTACTCCTAATCTCATTTGTCTTTTACTAGCGTAGTGTATTTTTAAGCTGTATCATTTTTTCAGCAAATCAGGTATGTTGCATAGCTGTATCTCTCATGTGTGCAGCAGCATGTTGGGGAGAATACTTAACAAAAAAGGCTGCTGTTTGAGTAGAACTGTTGAAATCACAACACTTGGAGATCTTAAAAAAGCTAAATTACAAAAGCTGTAAATACTTAGCAGAGATCTGTTTCAGCTGAGCAGTTTCTATTTAATTTATTGGAAAAATTATTTGAAAACTAGTTAAATGCTTTTAGATGCTACATCTTTTAAATTACTGAACTAAAGAAAGAATCTGACCATATACATCCATTCTTTTGTATGTAATTTAATTTTGATTATTCATACTTGGTGTAATGAATGATTTATACAAAATAAAATTTAATCATTTTTTAACACAACAGCTTATAACTGAAATGTTAGAAGAGCCATATCTAGCAGGATGAATTTTACTGGAAAAGTGTATTTTGAAAAAAAGTGAAAATGTCTATTATTCTTGTGTGAGTGCGGTAACACTTCTCTAATTAGAAAGGATGCATTTAATGGATATTTATGGAGTTAAATAATTCAATTTCTCATCAAATAGTGCAAAGGTTATCATTTGCTTGATATTTGTAGAGATTAAAGTTTTTAATGACAGTGATGTGGTGATGTCAGAATTTCTGATTTCAATTGCATTTGGTTGTGGAGTGGCAGAAAGATTTCACTGCTGGTTCCATTTATTTAAATTGTGGAAGGCCTCTGTAGTGATAAGTAAGCGTTTATCTTCTATCTATTTTACTGAAAATGGAAATTTCATTAATTACAGCATTCTAAGTAAATTGGACAGACTACTGGTACGCAGGTCACTGTTCTTGACATTCAAGCCACTGTGGTCATATTTACTGTGTTCCAGGTTGCTCATTTTCAGCTTTTATTCTACAGGCACACTTTGGACTCCTCTGGTGGGAGTTACGCAGTTCCTCACTGTATCCACAGTCATTGTGATTTAAATTATGTTTTTGAATCAGCTTTCTTAAAAGCTTCATCCTTATTCTAAATGCAACCAGAGCTGAAAATATTCTTGGTCTGCAGAGCACCAAGCTCCAGGAGCCCCCAAACAGAATTTTGCTTCTGCAGTCATGTGTGCTCTTACCTATATATAGAAGTGATATAATAAATTGTTACTAAGATTGAATTGCAACTCTAAGTATCTGAGAAACAATCACTTATAATAATTTGAAAATCACTTTTAATTGAAAACATTTTGAAAGCTTACAAAGACAGTAATACATACAGCACTAATCTTAATTAGGCCTGGTTATGACAACAATGCACTGAGCATTAGTAAAGCTGTGTCATAACCAAAGCTAATTATGATTTTAGGATTTATTCCTAATTGGATAATGTTCATTTTCAGAGACCACTTTCATCCACACATACCATACATCATCATGGCATTTAATTGAGTTAAAATTGTGGTTTATAAAATGTAAAAGCCAAATTCAGCATTAACTCCATCTTGCAATGCAGTTCATCAGCGGAGGAAACTCACAGCTCCACGACCTGGAAGGATTATACTTACCAGATACAACAAGCAGTTACTTGTCTTAATATTTAGGAAGGTGCAATTATGTGTTTTAAATCATTAGAACAAATTCTTGCTTGAAATATTGAAGAAGAGGAAAGATCTTATCTTAATTTTTAGACATCAAAAATAACAAAACTCAGCGTTGGCTTCTGGCTTTTTTCCATTTAGTGATCAGTCACAAAGCGACTCCAATACTAAGGATTTTTGGATGAACATGCAAGCTATAACTGTCTACCTCAAGAAATTATCGGAACAGAATCCATCTGCATCCTATTACAATGTGGATGTCTTAAAGTACCAGGTAAATGCTTTTTTCCCTTTGGAATTTTTTAAGGAACTCTGACAGATTTCATATCTACACAGAACATAAAAGCATTGTTCTTTGCCTGTTGGCATGCAGATGAAACCCCTCCTCTAGACCAGTTCTGGGTATGTAACTGTTTACAATGCACAGGCTCTGCCCAGGCTTAGTGCATTCCTACTACGCTTCATGTCATTCCCTTGGATTCATGACCTGTTTTGGCTTGCTCACACTTCAGTTCAGTGCAAGCTTCAAACACTCCTTCTTTAGGTATTTGTTAGCAAATCCAAATTTTCCTGGAATTCAGGGGGTTTGGAGGGGTTTGAGAGTGTCTGTTGTTTGTCTCAGTGGCCAATTTGGCCCAAACCACGACAAATTTGTTGTAGTACCATCTTTGATTTTGTAATTGTGCAAGTTTTGGATGCTGTAGCTGGTGAATTGTAATATATGAGAATGTATGACATTCTCACCTCTCACAATAAAATGGAACATCTCATCCTGTAAATCATTCACAGGCACATGAAAGACAAGAAGGTCATGAGGAGTAGTCAGCATGGATTTACCAAGGGAAAGTCACGCTTGACCAACTTGATAAACTTCTATGATGAAATGACTGGTCTGATGAGGGGGAGAGCAGTGAATATTGTCTGCTTAGACGTCGGGAAGCTTTTTGACACTGCCTCCCATAGCATCCTCATAGAGAAGCTGGTGAAGTACAGGCTGGACAAGCAGACATTGAGGTGGACTGAATACTGGCTGAATGCCCAGGCCCAGAGGATGGTGTTCAGTGGCATGATAGTCAGAGGCCATTAACTAGCAGTATGTCCCAGGGGCCAACACTGAGTTTACCATCCTGTTTAACATCTTCAGTAATAAATCTGAACAGTGGGGCAGCGTTTACTCTCAGCAAGCTGGCTGATAACACTGATCTGGGAGGACCCCAGAGGGTCATTCTGCCCTCCAGAGGGACCTCAACAGGCTAGAGAAACGGGCTGACAGAAACCTCAAGAAGTTCAACAAGGGGAAGTGCACCTGGGAAGAAGCAACCTCATGCACTGATACATGCTGGTGGCCACTCAGCTGGAAATCAGCTTGGCAGAAAAGAACCTGGAGGTCCTGGGGCATGTTGAACATGAGCCAACAATACACCCTTGCTGCAAAGGCAGCAAATGGTCTCCTGGGATGCATTAGAATGAGTACTGCCAGCAGGTTGAGAGAGGTGATCCTTTCCCTCTACTCAGCACTGGTGAGGCTGGAATGCTCTGTCCAGTTCTGGTTGTCCATTGCAAGAGGGATGTGGACATACTGGAGAGAGCCCAGCAAAGGGCCATGAAGATGAAGGAAAGGGCCTTTCCTATGAGGAAAGGCTGAGAGAGCTGGGACGGTTCAGACTGGAGAAGGGATCAGGGGGGATCTTACAATGTATACAAATGCCTCTTAGGAGGATGGTGCCAGGCTCAGTAACAGGACCAGAGGCAGTGGCCACCAAGTGAAACACAGGAAGTTCCCTCTGAACATCAAGAAACGCCATTTTTATTTGAGGGTGACTGAGCAGTGAAACAGTTTTTCCAGAGGGGTGGTGAAGTCTCCATCCAATATTCAAAAACCATCTGGATGATTCAAAAGACATCCGGAAAAAAGCCATCCTGGGCAATTGGCTCAAAGTGACCCTGCTTGAGCAGGTGAGTTGGACCAGATGACCTCCAGAGGTCCCTTCCAACCTCAACTATTACATGAATCTGTGAGAAAATGTTTTGTCTGTCAATAAAAAAATCTCCCCAAAAACTCAAGACAGACTGACTGACCTCAGGTGGAGAACAGGGAGTTGCTAGGCCTGCACTGGAATGGTTGAACATCTGAGACAACTGTCTACATCAAAAACCAAAAGAACCTGTCAGTCAGCTGTTAACACCATTGTAGCTTCCACATCCTCCCAATATCTTGGTATTGGGTATACTCAATCTATAAATCTTGGTATATTCAATCTATAAAATGCACATTAGGTACGCAGAATTCCTGACAAAGATGAAAGGAACAAAACATTTCTTTGGATTGCAGAAATGGATACTATGGGAGAATGGTATCTATTTATCCCTCCCCGAGGGTTATTCTTTGACCTTGGCTGTCAAGGAAAAATGAAGCGTTGGCACGCAAAGCACTGGTAGATAGAAAAGGTTCTGTGCTGCCAAGGAAAGGCAAGAGACAGCATCAGGCCATAGAAGGTTCCTCAAGTAGACTATGAAGGTGATAGATATGCAGCAGGGCTCTGCCTCAGAAGCAGCAGCATCCAGCCCTCCTGCCACAGGAAAGTAATGCTTTGAACAGGTAAGAACTGTTTTGCTGGCTGCCCATCCCATAATGACAGGCATTGCCCTCTGCTGCTGGTGGCTCAGACCAGCTGAAGTTGGCCCACAACTTGCTGCTAAGGATGAAGTAGTTTTGCTGCAAGCAACCTTCTTGTGTGAGGCAGAACACGAGACTGAAACAAAACTATTTTGAATGATAAAAGTCAGAACAGGAAGAAGCCTCGTGGGCCAGCAGAGTTTCTATCTTTTTCTTTAATTATTTTAAAATTAAAAGAATGGAAATTACTTTAGGTTCCAACAGTCTTCAGAATTCTGTGATAAGGACTCAGAGGTCAATTGTTCTCTTGATCTTTTGTCAGGATTTAGAGTTACCATCGTTCCCTAAGGGTAATGATGCCCAGTCAGCCCAAAAAGGGAACATTTAATTAAGCTGCTTTCAATGGTTTATTCTTTCACAGGTATCTTCAAATGGCATCCAGTCCACTCCCTTGAATCTTGCAACTTACTGGAAATGCAATGCGAGCACTACTGACGTGAGAGTGGATTACAAGTACAACCCAGAGTCTATGAATGTGCCGAGCATGCTCTCCAACGTCCAGGTTATGGTACCAGTAGATGGAGGAGTAACAAACATGCAATCGCTTCCACCTGCAAAATGGTAATATTAATAATTTTTATTATTTCAGATTCGTGTCGGTGTATTCATTAGTGTCACAGACAGTCTGAAAAACTTCACTGGAAGAAACAGCTAATTTTTTTTGTCTTGATAAAATGCGTATTATAGATGTTTTGGATATTCTCTTATTGGAAACAGATCATATGTAGCCAGTTCACATAAACTAAAATGAGACAATATGGACTCATTCCAACTGCATAATAAAACAAGCTTTTATGAAATTTCCAATGTTTGCTTTCTCTTGGCCAATGGACAGCATAGACATCTTTACTATAGTAATCTGAAGCCAAAATCTCCTACTGGTTAAAAACCACAATGTTTATGTGTGTTTATAGATGTATCCATATATACGGATAATATAGAGAGAGTAGAAAAAATGCAGTTCTTAAAAAGATAATTTAAATTATTTTAAAACACACCTTGGAAAATCAGGAGCTTTCCATAAGCCAGGTAGCATCGTCTCTCATTTCAAGCATCATGCAGATTATTATCTGACTGGGAACTACCTGTCACCTCCTGCATTTACAGCAGCACTTGAAAGGGAGACACAGATCTCAGGTAATCAGGTTTGTAGGAGTTTGTGCAAACAAGCAGGGGGCAGAGCAAAAGGTATGCAGAATTCAACTGCTGTGCCTGTGGTTTGGCAGCACATAGGTACTTGCCCAGCTGAAACGTAATTCCTGGACTGTTTATTTCCAAGAGGGTCTTTTTAATGTGAAAAGGGCAAAGAATATCAAGTTGAAGGAAATCAGGCTTTGTTAACCCTATTACTTACATATCATCTGACCTTATAAAGCAAGGTTCAGGAGATAAATAAACCTGATGCATTTATCAGATAGGTTGTGATATTTCGAGGCAGAACATTTAAATGTGTTACTTGGACAAATCAAGGAATTGAGAATGGCTAGAGTTGGAAGGGACCTTAAAGGTCATCAAGTTCTAATGCCCTAGTTCACACTGCTCACAGCTTCAAGTTGTCCTTCCTGTGGTGGAACTGCTGCAAAGCGCTCTAGGAGTTAAGAGGCCCTGACAGCTTGGAGACTCCAGTGCTTGGTGCCTTTTTCTGCCCTTTACAGCTTAAACCCTGTGTGACTTAGGCCAGAGTTTTACTAGAATATGGGAATGGAGTGAGGTCTGTGGTGCCGGGAGGCTCGCAGAGGGGAGAGCCATCCACACACCATCTCCCTCGTGCCATTGTCCCGAAGCATAACCAGGTGCCTTTCACGCTGCTCCCAGGGCTTTTGCTCTTCCCTTACCCTTGGGGACCAGAGGGGGTTTGAGGTGTGAAGCCATAGCCAGGGCTAGTGCTAGCCATATAAAAAGGTGGTGTGTACTTCTGAACTCTGCTGCTCTGGGGCAACACAGACACACTCTTCTCTTTTTCCTGTTTGCTTTGTATAGTTTTCCACAAGGTTACCTTCAAATCGTCGAGTGTATTTATTAACCTCTACTTCGAGGTGTCTGTGACAAACTGGTGTAGATCCAGGGAAACAATATGCTAAAACTGGTGATTACAACTAACCTACCATTCTCTCACAGGAATGCAGAACAGATGAAAGCATATTGGAAAATATCTAGCATTTCAGAGAAGTCTGAGAACGGAGGCAAGTTGCACTTTTTTGTTTTTACTTCCTTGTACAGAAAACCTGTAACAGTGAAAAGGTGGTCATTTAGCACCTATGCCCTCGTGCCTGTTTAACAGGTTTTCTCATGCTGTATCCTGTTTACAGTCTTCTCAGTCAATTTCCTTCTGAGAGATTCCATTAACAGTGTGATGTCAAAACACAGATTTATTAATTAGCTATTAAAGAAAAAATAGTGAAGCCCCCTGAAAGCAGTTAGTAGCTCTAAAATAGAGTTTAGACTGTAGACTGGGTAGGAAATTATTACTTCAATGCCATTTGGAAATAAAGTTATTCAAAGGAAAATATCTCTGTCTTTCCATGCATTGACAATTGAAATACAGTAGAAAGAGGTAAGAAGGGTAAGAGGTAAGAATTGGGGGGAAAAAATAAAAATCTAAAATTCCTGTGTTGAGATAGACTCAGCAATAGTTGATCCTTGACCAACATTTTGAGGGTCTTTCTTTTGACCATATAGAGCTCTAGGAAAAAAATGAATCTATGCACATCTGCTCGGAGTGGCAACTGATACAGCATTTTGTAAGGTGCCAATAGCTGTCCTCTGCCCAACTGCCTTTCCCTGAGGCTGGGAAGGGAAGACCTCTTCTGTTCCTGCAAAGTTGTGGTCATAATTCAGACCAAATCAGAGAGAATTCTACCTGACAGAGGTTGTTGCTGTTGCCTGGTGTATTTGTCATTCACTGACCTCACAGTTCTTTGCCATCTGTCTGCCACTTGATTACTTGGCATAGACCTCTTCTTTTTTTTTAATCCCTTTTTCAAACTGTGGAGAAGAAATGACACTCAAACACAAATGTGTCCAAATGAAGAGCTACTGTGGAGCTGCAGAAGAGCATAAAATGGGCTGCCAGTGATGCGGATTGCATCCTGCACACACCTCCCTCTGCTCTATTCCCTCCTCACCATCTTCCTTCCCCTTTTCTTTGAGTATAAACACATAATGCTCACAATTCAGTGTGAGTGAAGGAAGTAATACTGTGCTGGTCTTACACTTGCAGAAACAAAGGGAGCGTTTGCACAAACACTGTCAATGTCTTGAAGTCCTCTCTATTTTGGTGGAGTGGGTGGTAAAATGTTTGGGGTTTTTTAAGGTCCAGCACATTATGTGGGCTGTCAATTGCAGACAGACCAAAATTTCAAATGTATGTGAATATGTAAGTTCCCAAGCTTAGAGTGGAAAGAGGTTCCAGTTTACCCAAACTATGACAGACCTACTGAAGACATGAAATGGACCTTAAGCCAAATTTATTAAGAACAAGCCATTGCATAAAACAATTTTGTTTATTAATATTCATGCCATTAACATTTCAATACCAACTTTCCTCATTATTTTACAGTTCCTATTGACTAAGAACTGTAAAACAACAGCAAGTTGTTATAAAGAAGTAAAAATACCTGACTTTCCTTATTACATTATTAATTATTTGAATCTCTTTTTTCCCAGCATATTTTGCAAGAACAAGAAAAGACTTAAGAACTTTTAAATGCCTTGCATTGACTACAGAAATGTACTTAAAGTAATTCTGAACTATTACTACCTTACAATAGCATCAAGGTGATGACACTTCACCACTGTCTCTGAAAAATCAGCTGAAACTTGTGGGGCATTTAATCAGACCTTGTCTTTATTACAAAAATAAGAATTTCTTCCCTGTGGGTACATTTCCGTATTTATTTCAATGGTTTTGTTCCTGTACATTAATCCAGACAGATTGTGACTTCTAAATATTCTGATAAACTTTCAAGTCTTCTAATGAAAAGTAGTACATACGAGATGGGTTGTATTAAGCACTTGCAGAACAGCAAGCAAAAAGGTGATTATAGGGACCAATCAGACATTTAAAGTAGTAAGAAATAAGCAGGCCGTCTGATACCCACATTCTGTATAATCTTGCAGAAATGTGTATTATTTCTCTATAATCACTCATTATCTTAAAGGCTATATTGGGGAAAAACAGAATTGTACTCTCATCTCTTTTGACAGTCGATGTAGGACTGCTGCTAGGAATAGATCTCAAAGGGCACTGTCTTAGTTTCACTTCTAAATTTTGGAAGATCGTCTTGCTCTTGCAAAACAACCAGCTTTTCAGTTTTGTTATTTTTACAGGTTCTGGATCCCTCAGGGCAAAATTTGAGCTTTCAGAAGGACCCAGTAAACCAGCAACACTCGCAGTGCAATTCATTAGTGAAGGCAGTACCCTTTCAGGAGTGGATGTGGAGCTCGTAGGCACTGGCTACCGGCTTTCCCTCCTCAAGAAGAGATTTGCCACTGGTAAGACACTGGCATGCTTATATATTCCAATTAGAGTGTTAAATTATAAAATATGAAAATATAAAATAGTAGCATAAAAGGCTACTATTCATTAAAATGTGGCTGAAAACTGTTTCATAGAGGTTTTGTTTTTCCGCAGTTACTGAAACTGCTGCAGGAAAATACTGACAAAATCTGTTTGACCAACTGACTGCAAAAAAACCCTACCTTTATTTTTCAGGACGGTATATGGCAGACTGCTGATGTACCCGTGAAAGTCATTGGATCAAAGGAGTGGAAGAAGCTCTCTGCCCTCTCTACTTTTCAAACACTATTTTAACATGCATTAATTTTTTTCAAAACGTTGACCTACTTTGAGGCTGAACTACAGAACAGAAAATGCACTTTTAAAAGTCATTTTGCAAACTTTTTATTACTTTATAATAGCACTGATGTCAACTTCAACACTGTCTGTAAATGATCAACTGCAATATTTGGGAAAATTTGTTGAAATTTTAGTAAATTTATATAGATGAAGTAAAAATAGTAATCCATAGTTGTAACGAAAGTATGAAATCGTATGTTATACTGTAAACATTAAACCTAAAAATGTAGGAGAGCAAGTAAGAAATATTTGCGCTTTCCATAAGTAATATTCATTTTTCAGATTTTTAAATTGCCAGTTCTTAAAGAAAGCAGAGGCAAAGTCTCATGTAGTTCTTCTGTCCACTCATGCCACAAAAGTAACAAAGTTGGGGATCTATAAAAGAAATGTAACTTGATGCTCTTGTATCATATATTATTAACATGTAAGTTGTTTTATATAGGGTTTTTTTCTTAAGTGCAATGTGTTACAAAATTGCAAGACAGCAGAGATTTACTTCTGCAGTTAGTAAATTTTATGGGCGTTGTGATTGTTTTCATTAATGCTGTAGATTTAATTTATTTTTATATGAATTGCATAACATTTGTGCCTTTTAAAAAAGCCTGTGCCTATCCGATTTATTGTTCACGTGCCTCACTTCCTTTTTTAAAGTTTGGCTCTCCGTCAAGAAAGCACGGTGTTTGTATAATACACACAACTTTATAAAAATTCCTGCAACTGGGGTTGATTTAGAAGGCAGATTTGCAAAAACTGGAGATTGTTTTAAAAGAGGCTTAAAATACTGGATTACTTCCTCATGGGGTAATTGCAATAAATGCGTCTGTAGTAAAGGGAGATGCGTCGCCCAGGACTTTGAAACGCTGAGACAGTAACTTTAGTATCACCAAAGATGAGAATCCTGAAAAATGACTGAAGATGGTGAAAGCAAACAGCGTTTCCCTTCACTTTGACTGCAAATCTTCGGACTTTGAGTGCTTTGGGGTTGTGTGATGTGAATGTAAATATAGTACTTTAGGAAGAATAGCATTTTAAATGGGGATTTTATGGCAGCAGGATGACAAGTACTGCCATTTCTATTAGTTTAACTTTTTTATATAACCACCAGTTTTAATATTTGTTTTGTCATCTAATCTGCTTGCCACAGTCTAAGCACAAGTAAGTGACACATTAGTAACGTTTTTTAAAGCAAGTCACTAACTTAGAAAATGTTCTATGTATTTTGTATTATCAAGTGTTTTTTTCAGTGCTGAAATCAAAAGTATCGGGGCAAAATTATTCAATAACCTGCATGTGAGAATTTCTTACAAACATTTTGAATATCAGTATCTTTTTCAAATTCTCTATTAAAACAATAAAACGTGCTTGAACTAATTCATGCAAAACCAGTGATGAATTGGACTGCTGAAGCTTTACAATAAATTAAGGCTACATAAGTTCTAATGTATATACACACTTCTGCAGACAGGAGTCCCACTGCTGGCACTAAGCACATACTGTACTCTAGATCCGATTGGAAGAGTATATTTGACTCGTAATTTCTAATCTTATTGAATGACAAATTTCTCACTCGTTAAGTGGTACAGTGTTTTTACTGGAATCTTAATTGTAATCTGCTTTGCAATCAAATTGTTTTCAACATGACAATATCTTATTAATGAAAACCCAAAACTGTATTGCTATTTTTAATCAAGTATTACTTTCATTTCTAAGTCAAATGAAGTAGTTATGTTTCAGCACTTTTTTAAACTAGCCTTCATTCAGGTGATTATATATACATTTGCATTGGGTGCAGGTTACAATTTTGAAGCCATACAAGTTTATATAGACTTTTTTGTAAAGAAATGCAAAAACAATGTAAAAAGTACATCTGATAAAAAAACCCAACCCTATGTAGCAAGCTGGTTCTTGCTTATGTATACAGCAATATCTGTTGTAGCTGCCTCCTAAGAAAATTAATTTTAAACACAACTCTAAAGGATCTGATTTTTTATGAATTGTTACTACGTCAAACTGTAAATTAGAGCATACAAGTTTATCTTACAAAAATTGTAAATACTTCTGATTTTTCATAAAATGTAAATTTAAATAAAATTGCACCCATAATAAACATGTAATATATAATTTAAATGCTGATTTATACCGCCTATACTTTTGCAGTTAGTTCCACAGAGCTTCTAAGCAATCAGATAATAGAACAAAGCCATGCCTGTATTGAACATTTTTAAAGTGTTAGTGGATTTTTAAGGCATAAGGGGTAGAGATAATACATGAACTCATGGATGTATTTAAAAAACACCACAGAGGATGTAGGTGGAAAGATGACTTCTGTGAAGAGTTGCATCTTTACTAAATTGGAATGCCTGAGATGTCTACAGTGGCTCATGCCTTACTAAATTTATATGCTTAACTAGTAACTTAGATTAGGCAAAACTGCGGATATGTTTATCAGAAAAATCTCTCTATAAATAGTGCTATCAGATGCTGTACATTGCTTAACTTCCTTAATATGTTGAGTGCACAGGGAAAAAAAAAAAAAAAAAATCAACGGCAAGGTTAAACTAATTCTTTCTGGTTTCTTTTGTTCCACCCATCCAAAAAAGTAGATTATTTAAGTACTACTTCATCAGTCTGAGAATAGTCCGTCTCAGCTGTGAGCACAGAAACAACAGCTGAAACTGAGCAAATACGTTTCAGTCTGTTTCTTCCCTATGAATCCCCCAGCCTGCACTATAACTTTAGTAAGAAACGAGTTATTAAATGGTCTGTCTCAGCTGGCTGGATGCCATGGCAGCAAGCACCACTCTTGTCATGCTGGAAAGCAATAGTCCAAGGGCTTGGTTCTTCTCTTCTGCTGGAAGGCAGAGGTGAAAGAACACGAGGGCCCGATGGTCAGAGCCAGCCCCATGGTCTGTCCTCAGCAAGGGCTCAAGAACAGAGCTCACAAGCTGTTTCCTGACTGCTCTGCTCAGCTCTGCTGGCAGGGGCTCAGCTTAACGTCCCATCAGCCATCACCGACTGCTCCTGGCACGGCTGAGAACATCTGACTCCTGGTACCGGAAGCCACTGCCAGTGCCCACGGACTACTCACAGCTGCCATAAACTGGATTTGTACCTGCTCCAGCAGGTTTGTGATTATCTAAGGACATGATCAGGTAGTTTTTCAGGGTGAACTGACTACCCCTACCAGTGCCAAATAATATTTATGTAGGATATTTGATGGATATTTATCTAGGGGAACAGCATGGAAATTAGATAAGAGTGTGGTGGGTTTTGCTATCTAAGTAGAAAGGAAGGTCTTGCATCACGACAAGGAGGATTACATTTCAAGTCTTGTGTGTTTGAGAAGCTTAAGATAGGCATTTTAGTATCTGTGTTGCTTTTGTTTTCTTTGAATTGCTAGATAATTGGTTTCCATTTCAGTTGTCATGAAAGGACAATTTTACTTTAGAGCATGCAAGAAAAAAATTCAGGAATTCCTCCAAGGATAGAGTAAGCTTAAAAACAGTTCCAAGTACTAAAGCAGCAAATAACATATTTACTGTGTGCTGCTCTTCATAGGACTGATTACCAGGCCTCTTAATTGAAAACTCAATGTTTATTTTCACCTCAGCATATTATTACACTAATGAGTATTCCTTCTCAACTCAGTTTGACCTCCATGTTTACTGACATGCTGATTTTTAATTCTCTTGTAGTTCACTCAACAACCAGTAGAAAACCAGAAAGAAAATACAGTCTTTAAAGACTAAAATACTCTTAAAAAACACAAGAGGCCTCTTCTGGGTTACTTATTAAACACTTAGTACTCAAACTCTGCATTTTCTGTAGCTGCTTTCACTTCCTTTGAATCCATTCCTTCTGTTTTTAAATCTGGGATGGCTATTTTAATTGTTATAACAAAGTATGATTTTGTTTGCCATTGTCCCACCTGTGTTTCTTTTAAAAAGTCTTGTTCTGTAACTTAGCTTTTCTTTTTCATTATTAAAACTCAGCTATTTAAAAAAAATAATAAAATTAATGACTGCAAGCCATAAATCATGCCAGTTTCTCCATTCTGATTATGATTCAGCTTTTCCTTGTAGCATCACCCAAACTGCCTTCTTTAAGTTCTTATTTCCCAAGTTGTGTTTTCAGCTCCAGAAAGTTAGCAGCGGTAACAACAGCAGTGACTCAGTTCTTCCTTCATCATGGTTAAAAGCAGCAGCCCGTTTTTACAACAATTGCTGATTCTCCTCTCCTCCTTTGTAATTAGATAATAAAATAGCCACAGCCTTCCCACGACTGTGATTGGTTGGTTATATGAACAGTCATCACTAATACAGAAATGTTAAAGCTGCCCCAGTCGTAGCACTGGTAAGACACTGCGTCCAGGCAAGATGCACCAGTACAACTTGAGAAGGAAAAAAACCAAAACTAACACAACAGCCCAAGCTCAAAATCTCTTATTTACCTTCCACCTCTGGAGCCTTACGGGACCGTGGATTTTGACAGGGAACCAAAGTCTGGACAGAACCTTTGGCCCCTGATGAAGCACCCAATTTCATTCTTGAATACATTCTTGAAAACTACTTAAGAAAATTTGAGTATTTTTAAGAACTTGTGGTGCCACCACCCATATGTCCAGGCCAAAGATGGGTTATCCAACTATATTAAAATTAAAATAAATATGGTAAGTCTCTACTGGACAGTTTCGTTTAGTTAAAGGCTCTTCTATTCTCTTAGACTTTTAAAAGCATTCTGTACCTGTATCTCGACCGTAAATGTTTAGCAAAGCCTTCTTCACTTCTCTCCCAGCAAGGTGGGCCTTTTGATTGTTATTTAAAGACACAGAAATCGTATGTTTACAATAGATACACAACCAGATCTAACCAGAAGTTTACAAATAATGATTTAGGTGAGTATTAACCTCATCAGGTACACTTCAGTGTTCTCCCCGGACTGTACTGTCTCGACAGAGACAGCATTTCTGTGCACTCCACTGTCATCTCTGTGACCCAACTATGGTAATTGTAGCAATCAGATCAAGGTGGAGAATATGTTAAAAGTGTGAGAGCATTTCTGTAGTGAATAAACTGGTGCCATCTTTCCGTGCTGCACCACGGTTCAAGAGACCTCCTTGCTGTAGACAAGATGTACTTTTAAATGGGAACAGCCAGGGCTGCTGGTGAAGACCACATTGGAACTACTTACAGTCTGCTCACACCTGGACTTGCAGAGACACTGTTTGCATTCCCCTGATCTGCTGTCAGCCATACCTAATCTTACAGACTCCCTTCAGCCTCTCTCTCTCACAAGTTAAAAAATTCTGCGCTCTGGTAATTTGGTTCAGCAGCTACTTTCCTCTGGGAGAGTCCTAAACTCTGCAGAAGCTCCCACGCTTCCTGGCCGTGGGCAGATTATGGGCAATTCATTTATAGTGCCCCAAACTGAGGTGAAAACTGGGGTTTTCTAGGGCATAGAGGTTGTGGCAAGAAAGAAAACATGAATGAAACATACTCTGATGCAGTCATCGAAGAAAGAATCATAAATTATACCTCATCATTGTACCTTATAAATCATCCTAAGCTGCCTGGCTGGACTGCACAACCAAATATTAGTGACAATCAAGTCACCATTACTTGACTGCATTTGTTGTTTATAATCAATGAGGTTCAAATAGCATGGGCAGGTGGTACTTCAACAGTTTCTAGATGCTCATAAAGCAATAATCCAATGATTGAATGTCTACACTAATTAAAACTGACCAAACTGGCTTAGACCAAAGCTTCATGAGCAGCCAGTTGAACAAATGAGCAATGTTGCCAAAAGACACAGGCCATGCTCTCCATCTTCACCCACCACACTTTATACCAGCTCTGGCATGCATCGTATCTGTTAATGAGTCAACTCACTAACTAGACATTCATCAAACCCAGGGGAAAAAAAAAAAAAAAAGAACAAAATATTTATACTCAGTTAAGCCAACTGAAGCAGCTTGCAGCAGGGTTCAGCAAACCCTGGGTACAGGAATTCCCGACCCAAGAGCAAAGAGGTGGGGAACGAGATCTCCCCCTCTTGGCAGCAGCACATCATCAGCCCGGCTCAGCTGTTCACTGAGAAACCGCAGCCAGAGAGGGGAATTAAACGCAGAGACATAATGGAAGACTTCTCTTAATAGTGGCTATAAATCCTGAAGTCATAAACTGTAAGAGATTGATAAGAAAAGCAAATAAACACAGGGGGTGGGAGAGTCCATGTAGATAGTTTAACTGAGGGTGACAGAAAGGAGCTTGTTCTGAAAAACAACAACAAAAATGTTTCACTTACACGGTGTTATGGGACCCCTACTAGCTGGAAATGCCAGCATCAGTAAGAACACAAAATGGGGAAAGAAAATTGTTCTATAAATATTTTGCCACGTTTCTTAAAGAATATCTAGATTACGTAGTCATGTGGCAAAAATACTTTGCAATCCATCAGTATCTAAAGAGATGTTAATACATCATCTACTAAAGCTAAATATTTTTAAACCAGCAAATCAGATAAACAACAAAAATTTAGGAAGTTGAATAAGCCATGCTATGGACCATTAATTTTTATTTCAGTGAATCTTAAAATGTGGGAGAGTATTGGAAAATTAGAAGAAAGCTAACACTGCTTTAAAAAAAAAAAAAAAGGAAAAGGTGACAATCCAAATAACTGTAACATAAAACTTGGTAAGAAAATTAAAATACAGTTAAGATAATTAGTATCAGTCATGGATGTACTGAATAGAGGTCTTAAACTAAATTTAGGATTAGCTTGAGAATCTGGATCATAAGAGTAATAGGGTCAAAGGAAAAGAAGATTTATGTAAGATACCTGATTTAGTGTGTACAACGTCTTGGTTTATAACTAGAGTCTATAGTACTTAATATTTTTCCAGTTACCTGGTGTTAAAAAAGCCTTAAGTTTTGCAAATCACAAATGACTGGAGGGGGGAAAATATAAGCTAGATCTCATGTATGAACAATTTTTCCCACTCAGTCATCACACAAAATGACAGAAAAAGGCATTTAGAGCAAATAAATAAGGACAAAACAGCCTGTCACTTTGGGATAACTAAGGACTTTTCTGAACTATTCTTGAAAGACATCCAGGGCTAAAACTGCTGACAACAAATCCATAGGTCTTCGTGGGACCACTGAAAAGCTGAGGCTATAAGGGATCTCTGGAGATCATCTAGCTATTTGCCTTGATCAAAGCAGGGGGCAAAGACCTCAAGTCTTACCAAACTAATGAACTGTTCTAAGATTAAAATGTGGGTTTTAACAACAAAAAGGTCCAAAAAAAGAAAAGTGATTTCTGTGGAACCAAGCATTCTCTGGTTTACCAGTACAAGCTCCTCCACGCTATATTGGCTTTCTGGACCTTCTGTTAGGTCAGTGAGCATCAATTTAACTCTTACCTTATTATTTTCATCCTTTTACACACAACCACTTGATTGAAGCTCCATTCTCAGCATCTTCTTTCAAGTTCTTCTTCTGAAGAAAAAAACCTGGAGAAAGGTTGCTGCCATCTTTTACTTCAGCTTGAGTGAGTGGAAAAGACATAGGCCAATGTGATCTGCCTATACGAAGGAGTTTGGGAGGCAAGGTTCACTTCAGACTGACCTAAAGTTCCTACCGAGAGGTAATTTCTGAACTTCACTTACTCCAAACTACCTCTTTCTACATCTTGTCCTAAATCGTGTCCACCTACAACAGAAGCAACACTCTCTGCCCTACATACAAACATGCTTAGATTTTCTCTGTTTGGACAGAACACATTTCTGGTGTTGCTTTCTCCGAGGATCTTCCTGCAATGTCCACCCATCTTTTCCATGTCAGATCCTATCAGGCCCTTAAAGACAATGAAGCTGTCTGATATGATTCAACCACTTATGGGACCAAGTCAAGCATTCTTATTCCTTAAATAAGTTCTCTACCCGCTGACGTAAATTCTATATACTGCAGTATAGTGAGGGACAGGGCAGAGAAGACACAAGCCTTGGTGGAGTAGTCTTTGAGAGAAGTGAAACCAAATTCAAAGAGGATTTTCCCCTCTGTGAGTGAAACTATCAAAACAAAGCTAAATATCACCTGGGGTGCTCGCAACCTAAAAGTTTCCTACAGAATGAAAGAACTGATTAGACACTAAAATAGCGAGAATCTAGACGGAAACTGTACAGGCAACTGTGGTAAAATTAGTACAAGCTGACAATCTAATAGTCTGGTAACTTCCATCTAAAAAGAAATGAGATTTCACCACAAATATTAAGAACAAAAACAAAAAGAAAAAAAGACTGCTGAACTAATCACAGTTCATTAACACTTGTTATTCCTCTCCCCAGGAAAAGAAATTTCACACTCCGGAAGCGTGTCCCTCCTGAAGTTGCACCTCAAATTAAATGCTCTAATTTTTTGTGTCTGATAGATGATTTAGTCTTAGCTAATAGATGTGTCAGACACACAGAGAAAGCCTCCAAAACATTACAAACTGTACATCCCACACTTTTCACACAAGACAAAATTCTACTTGTGCAAATAGTCTTCCAGACAAAAAAAAAAAAAAAAAAGCTGCACAGGTATATGTTACAGAGATAAATTTATCTGGTTGAAAGCTTAATAAAAAATTTCAATGCTCTGCTGACAGAAGAAGAAACAAAGTGCAATATGACCAGATATGCATCAGCACTTGAATGTTTGAATGCAGAAAGTATTTTCCAAAACTGTACTCGGAAGGTAATTTTGGTTAATACTAACTAAGGAAGATTAATTAAAGGAGTGCCTAAAATATGTATCAAGCCAGTATCATTTGGCACGCAGCCTGGGAAGGTTTTGCTCTACAACCTTCAAAGAGATTTTATTTCCTGTTCAACAGGTGTCAATCCAAAAGGGTCCAGTGCAGCTTCCTTAGCCCTGGTATCACACGCTGATGACACAGTGTCACCACTGCTCTTGCATAAACATTGATCCTTTCACTAACAGATGGAAACCATCACATTTTGAGCACTCAAGTGCTTTCAGCAGACCCAAAAGACCATGGGTCATTGTGTACTTCCAAATGGATCCCCACTTCCAAATGACTGAGGGATCTTCTCACTGAGACCTGCCCTTGGGCTGAGAAGTTCAAGGTTTCTCTTCTACTCAAACTCTGCAGTATTTGGGGCAAACACAAAACCAGCACCTACAGCTCTAGAAAATATAATAGGATGGGAGGACAAAAGCACATGGAAGCAGACCTCTGGCAAACTGAAATACAAGACTCCCACAGAAAGTAAGCACTCTGACCTTGCAGCCTAGAAATGAGCATTCAGCCCTCAGAGTCCTTTCTCCTGGGCTGGGGCCACTTACTCATTTACATTTAAAAGTTGACACAGTCAGTGACACACCACCAACCTGCATCTTCTCCTGGTTAGGTGCACACCCAACCTACCAGCCAGGTGTTCCCTTCAAAGGATTCCTGAGGGCGAGAGGCAGCACCCACAGCGCCCCAGCAAGGCTGAAGGGGTCTCTGCTGCAGACCCCTGTGCTGACCCCACCGCAGTGCTCCTAGGGCCCACCTTCACTTCCATGTCCCACTCCACGCTGAGGAGCCACAGGGTAAGAGTTACCAGCACCACCAGCTGAACTGTCATGCCTTTCTCTTAAAAAATCAAATGCAAGTGTGATAAGGCAGCCCAACAAATTAAGATGCAGATGCGAGATACGAACCGAGCTCTCCCAGCCAAAACAAAGCGCTTTGATTTTTATTAGGGTTAATGCATAACCGCTTTGAATGTTATTAATTTTTAATCACTTCTCTCTAAACATCTTTATTTCCTCCTTTCAATACTTAAAGGGGGTTTATAAGAAAGTTGGGGACAGACTTTTTAGCAGGGCCTGTTGCGACAGGACAAGGAATAATGGTTTTAAACTAAAAGAGGGTAGATTCAGACTTGATATAATGTAGAACTTGTTTACACTGAGGGTGGAGAAACACTGCCCAGAGAAGTGGTAGATGCCCCATCCCTGGAGACATACAAGGTCAGGTTGGATGGAGCTCTGACCAATCTGATCCAGATAAAGATGTCCCTGCTCATTGTGGGGGGGACTGGTCTGGATGACCTTTAAAGGTCCCTTCCAACCCAATCCATTCTGTGATCTGTTCTAACATTTACTAACAGGAATATTGAACAAGACTGTTGCAGTCACACATTTTTTAGAGGGATGGGGCAAAGGCTAGGAAAGAAGGTTTAGGAAGAGGAGGCAGTGACCACCAACCAAGTCACAACACCCCCTGGCATTCCCAGGCCCTGAAGAGAGCAGTCATCTCAGTGCTGTTATTGGGTTTCTCCTGGATGAGGGATCTTCTCAGGTCACCAGGGTACGCTGCATGAGCACAACCCACTCGGCCACTGTGCTGTGGGAGGGTGCCAATGCCTGGTTCACCCTTTCCAGCGTAGCCAGCATGATACTCTTTCCTGCGGTTCTTTTGTAGCTATCTGCCAAACTGCCAAGAAGAACTATTTCAGGGATAATTAAGTTTCTTTCAAAAGCTTACTGAACGTCGGCAGAAATGTTTTTGTCATTTCTGAGGCGACGAACTGACAATTCTAATAAAACAAACATTTTTATACCCCCATATTTCTAAGTATAGCTCTTTTGAGTCTACCAGAATTTAAATAAACAAAACCACACAGTTCCTAGCTATTCAGCTGAGCCTTGCAGTCTCTGTGCACACTGAGTGCTTGCTGTGAACCAGACATACAGAACTTAATGGGAGTTGGAGAACGCTTTTGACTTCTGCGCCATCATCTCATTTGGTCCACTACATCACAGCAAGCAAGTTGGGAAGCAAATTTATAAAGTGAAATTTACCACACGTTACCCCCATGCGTTCTTCACCAGCTCTTGCTTCAAAGTATACCAATAAAAGGTCAGCTCTCACCGAAACAAAAGCAGTAGTGCCAGCCTGGACTCAACGACCTTGTTTCAGAAAAACACAACACAGAAAAGCTTCCAAGCACACTGTAAAATATAAACAGTGTTTCTCTAGTGGTTACATTCTCATCAGGACAGTTTAGGACAGTCTGGATTCTCTCACTGTGTCTTCCTTCAAACACCCAAACAGCTTCTGCAGATCATATTTAGTGTTTTTTAACTGAAGAATGATCATGATCTTTGCACATCCAGTATGTCTAATTCAAAAAGAGAAAAATTTCTAACAGCTGTGATTTTATTGACCAGTCTCATATTGCTTATAACAGATTAACGTATCTTCTGCACAGTGGAATTTTATTCTAGATGTGACATATTCACTTGTTTTACTCACTGTATTCGTGCCCTCATTTCTGCAGACCACCATCATTAGGCACGCAATCCAAACCACAAAAATGGCTTTGCCATTTATAAGCATGTCTGCTAATTTAAAAAAAGATAAATGCAAAGTTAGTAATTTTCATTTATATTTCAGATTATTGCCATAAGTAGCAGCTGACACCAAGACAACCTTGACTAATTCCCAGCCAATAAATTGTCAACAATTATATTTCGCTCATCATTCCCAATGTTAATCTTCTTGTCAGTGTCTTCACTAGTGTTACTGACTGTGACACCAGAAATAATTTCAAAAGCAGTGACTTTCTAGTAGTTCTGAGTTCCCTGTCATACTCCAGGTGCAAATGCACTGTAACATTCCATAGTTCCATGCTCCATTGCAAGCATTCCATTGCTTTCCATGCCAGTCCAAAATACTTTTCTCTGTCAACATCCACATCCAAAAAACACTGTCATACAGCTATGCCCAGACTTAATACAAATAACTCTTTCAATACTTTCCTATATGGCAAAAACCCCTTTAGCTCCATTTTTGCCAAATATTACCATTAGGGTCTGGAATTAAAATATGCATTACTCATAGTTAAACATTTACTACATTAAAAGTTTAAAAAAACAGTTTAAAAAGTAATTCTTATTTTAAATCACAAGATACGGCTCAAGATCGTGGTTTTATGACTGCAGTCATATGCTTGGAATCAACATCCACTTAATCCACTGAAAACTCACACCAGGCTGAGTCAGACTCTCACAAACTGAAGGATGATATTCCTGAAATCCCTTCTTTCATCACTGGTATCAAATCCTGAAGCCCAATGCCAAAAGAAGCCCAAGTGGTGGATTGAGGGGAAAACCTGATTACAAGTGTTGTAGAGAAAAATTTGCATATAGATGCTAGCCAACAAGCTTGTAAACTTAGGTCAAGACCGACCTTGTATTTTTAAAATTTTTTTTTTAAAAAAAAAAAGTTAAATTCTTAAGACATGTTAGGTTTGGTACAAGAAGTACTTATATAATAGGGAAAAAAAATGGAAAAAAGTATTTACATAACAGGAAAAGAGATGTAAACCATACATCACAGCAATGGTCCAGTAATTTAATGGTATTGGACAACTGAAGAAAGTTTAGGCTGACAAAATACATTACATAAAAATGAGCACCTAAATGTTTCAGGGTTTTTTTTTTAATTATGAACGCTCTGTGTTGGAAGAACAACAGAACCAGAATCAGATAATAGAAAACTCACATATAAACATAACTACATCTCCTTGTGTCACTGTTGTCACATATCACAAAACAGTCTGATTAAACATTTTGATGCATTTTCACTCTTGGCAAGACTTCAGCTTGTGTTCATAACAAGCAGTACTTATCTTCTTTTGTTCTCTTCAGGCTTTTTGTTTTTCCAATCCCCTGCTTTTTTCTTCAATGAAATAGTTCACTCTTCACAGAGTATGAGAACCACTATTTCACATTCTCCCATTACGGTGAGATTCTTCACAGCAGTATCCAAGTATTTCACAACTGAAGTCCACCTCCCAGTCAGTAGTACCCCAGACAGGAAATAAAACAGTCAAGATAGCAAACGGTCATTAACATCCAGGATTCTACAACTCTGGAAAGCTTAGAGCCTTCTACCCCATCACAGCCTCCTTCCTACACCCCACATGTATATTCATACACTCTTTGGTTCTTCATTCAGTTCCAGGTTTTCTCTCCGTACTCTATGCAAATCCAGATCCCCTTCAAAAACCTACGTATCTCACTTCCCCCAAGTCACTTTGTCTCACCAAATGATCTCCCTGTCAAGCAAGACTCGAACCCTCTCCCTTTTCCTCCTGCCATCTATTTCCTGGGCATCACTGCACTTTTCATCCTTCTTCTGGCTCCTCTCATTTTGACTCACGTAAACCCAAACTGTTTCCCTCACACCTCACCAGCTACCAGGCTGTGCCTAACCAGTGGGACAGCTTTAACCCTGTTGACATTGCTACATCCATTTACAAGTGGCACAACCTGACCTTCCTTCCACAGCTCCACTGAAGGAAACCAGTCACATCTAGGCTTGGCTTGTCTTTAACACCTAGCAAGTTCCCAAGGGCACAGAGGTCTGAGGTTGGTAGGGCTAAAGCTACTGGAAGAAGAAGGACTCCTGAAACAGTAGGTGCAGCACAACCTCCAACCTCCCCGAGATGGCTGCTCACCCACTTCACCTCGAAGCCACTGGTGTCTCAGGGGCACACTAGACCTCGGACACGTACACACGCCTCCACGGACACCCGCAACAGCCCTGCCCAGTGACCTGCGCCCGCACTCCAGCCCATCAGCTTGGAAATCTCACAACCAGCCGGGGGATCCCCTCAGCCTGGCCTTCAGCGCCCGGGGGCCGCGGGTCACCTCAGGGCCCTGAGGGGGGTAACTAACATGGCGCCACCTCGCACCTCCTCCCCCTCACCCGCCAGCGCAGCGGGCAGGGCCCCTACCCCGGCACAGCCCCCCAAGGCGGGTCGGGACCGCGGGCAAGTGGCAGCGGCGCCACCCCCGCAGCGGCAGCCGCCTCCCTGAGGGCGGGCGGGCGGGCGGGAAGCGCCCTGGCTGCGGCGGGGCGGGGCGGCTGAGGGGGGATGCCGACCGCCCGAGCCCGCCGCCGGGAGGGGCGCTGGGCACCAGGGGAGGCGGTGCTGCTGGAGCCACCGTCGCGTCCATGGTCCGCCAGGGCGGCGTGGGGCGGCTCGTCTCGGCTCAGCCCTGCCCCGCACCGCCACCGCCCAGGTGCAGCTGCCTGCCGCAGGTGCTTAAATAGCGGGGCCGGCTGCGCCGCGGCACCCTTCGCACCGCGGCCAGGTAAGGGGCGGGCGCTGGGGCCCCTTCGCCGCAGACCTTTTTCCGCACCTGTCGGCTGTGCCTATCCATCCTCGGCGACGGACGCTGGCCGGACCGGACCCCGAGGCCGCGCCGCTGTGTGCCGCCGTGGCGGGGCGCTGCCCCTGGGCCTTGAAGAAAGCCACCGGGCAGGCACGAAAATGGCGGGCGGTCCCCGTCCCGGGGGCAGGGGGAGCGGCCCCCGGCCTGTGAGCGCCGGTGTGAGGAGGGGCTGGGGCGCGGTGGGGAGAGGGGGGCACCTCCGGCGGGCGGGCTCTCCGCTGGCTGGAGGGCGGGGGGTCCCCTCTGGCTGCTCCCCATGAGGGGGCTGCGGCCGGTGGGTCGGGTGGGCTTGTACCGCGGCTCCCGGCCGCCACCGCCGGCTCGGGCGCTGCCACGGCCTGATTCTCACTCCCCTCAAGGGTGGAGGCTCTGACTGTGCCTTTGCGCGGCCCCTATCCAGGGCATGAATGTTCTGGGGTAAGAAAAGCCTTTTTATCTCCTGCTTGGAGAGCCCGCTGCTGTTTCCCTGCCATAACCTTTATGCCATCCCTGTGAGAGGATGGGATACCTCAGAAGAGTCCTCTGCAGATGGTTCTGCTGCCACATAAGGTTCCAGCTGCTGCTGGTGACATTCGGTGGTGAGGCTCATTGGCCAGGAGGCTCTCACTGGGGTGCTGGGCTGGCCCCACATGGGCCAGGAGCTGCTCCCTCATGGGGAGGTGGTGGACAGGTCCTGCTCCGCTCCTTGCTCTACTGTGATGCATGGGAGCTGTGCGTTCGTGGCATGGTCCAGCTTGTTGAAGACCTAGTGACTTAGAAGAGAGCATGCTGGGTGGGTTAGTGCATGAGGAAGGTTATGCTATGGGATGTTGCTCTTCCTAGATGAGTAAAACTTAACTGCTTGTCTGTGAGTTGGCTGTGGTGTAATACTCCAGGCCAGCCTCAAGAAACTGGGACAGGAAAGGTTTGGGTTGCTCTTGGAGTCCTATGTCTTCCTATCCTCTCAAAGATCTCGAAGTCTTTGTGCCTTTTGCTGCTTTAATGTATACAGTCTCATGGGACAGACCTTCCCAGAACTTACCAGAAATTGCTCTGTCTTGTGTTACTTGTATGATGATGCTCTGGTCTGGCTTTAGCTGTGGCCATCTACTTCTCCCCAGTCTCCCTGCAGGTATTTCAGAAAACACAAGCTGCTTTGTCTCAGTTCTTGTGTGCCACCAGTGTGTAAAAAGCATTTCACACACATGCATGGGACCTCTCAGAGCCTGCTGTTGAATCTGAGTGCTGACCTGTATGGCATGCCTGCATGGCAGCCAACCAGTGGGTTACCAGACTTTGCTTTGCAAGGTCTTTTTTTATCCAGACACCCTCTTGGGGTCCTCACATCTACCACGGCATCAAGACTCTCTTCCCTACCAAAGTGAGTGGGGAACATCTGTGGACCAGCTTTTAATCTAGCTGGTTTTCTCCTGTAGCTCCACAGGGATGGTGGTTGGCAGCTTCTTCACAAAGTACAGTTCTATCTGGTAGAGGTCAGAATCCCTGAACAGTTTGTGGTAAGAAGGATCCCTGGTGCACATGTGTCTGGAGTTTGTCAGGATTCATCCCATTTTCCGGGAATTCTTACTGCAGCTGCTTTCTGGCACTTTTACAGACAGTGACACCTGCAACAGTTGTAAATAACAGCACAGTATTACCCAGCTCTTGTCCTGTGAGCTGACCCAATCATTTTGTCAATCCATATGGACAGTTTCTTTTTGTGGCATCCCCTCCCTGCTTAGAGATCTTTTCACACAGCATCTAAGTCTTGGAAATCCTCTTCCTGCAATATCAGAGTTGTATACTCTGAGATGAGAGCTCTACCAGGTGCTAATTAGGGAGTGCATACACAAGAGATTGAATTGGATGTACTTGGCATCTCAGAACTTCTTAGTGCTTGTACTTGTAATGTTGCTTGAAAGTAGAAGACTGAAAGTACATCCTGTTGGACATTTCCCCTTAGCTCTTCATGCAAGTGATTAAAAATACCATGGGGAGGGAATAGCGTGGGGATGAAGGTGGCAAACGCCTGTTTACTTTAGTTTAATCAGCTGTGCTTATGGATGGGTGCTTCTGCTGAATGTCAAGAGTACCATCGGGGGGGAAACTGATATAATAAAGAAATAAAATAATAAAATAAGAAATAAAATGGCATGGGCACAGAGGCAGATGTGAATGGAGGAGGTAATTGAATACAGGGAGTGAGAGAGCCATTCCTATTTTGACAGAGAAGCTAAACTGAGTGGGGTTGAGAGGACTTTTCAGGTGCTTGTCCTATCAGGAGCCATGGCTAAATTGGAAACTGAAGGCGGGGGGGAATTACAGAGTTGCAGCCTCCCAGTAGCTATTTAAAAATTTGAAGGATGGGTGCACCTAAAATGGAAAGCTCTTGAAATGGATTTACAAGTGATTTACAATGGGCTTTCCATTGTGGGCTATAACGGGCAAGGTGTTGTAGTTCTTGAAATAACAACGCAGACTAGACCTGATACTTCTGCCTGAAATTATTTGGGTGCCTGTGGAAGTGAAAGAGCAGGAACAGGGCCTACCCTGGGAAACATAAAACAGAGGGACAGCAGTGTTTTAATTCTTCCAGTGCTTTTTTGCTTTAATCCTCAGTTCCTGAATTCATATGACTACATGAGGCTATCAAATTTCATATGAGTAAGGGGAAGTAGATTTATAGCCCTGGTGTTTGCAGTGGAAATCTTGGACAATATGAACTCTGAAGGTTCAAACAGAAAGCAAGAGGTCCCGGTTTCATCATTAAAACTTGCCTTTTTAAATCCTTGGAGCTTTCCATAATGGGAAAGTTGTACTACAAGTGTTACACAGAAAAATAAATTGTGAAGTTATTTCCTATTCTACATGCCTGGCATGGGCCAGACTTACAAAAGGGTAAACCACTATATCATTTAAGTTAAGCTCATAACCAGACTTCCTTTACAAGCTATGTTTCCAGTTCCCTCTTCCTTCATACTTAACTGCCTCCACACTACTGCCTATTTTTTCTAGCAGTTGCTGATCTGGTATTTCCATGTCTGCTCTCAGACTTGGGTTCAGTATGAAAGGAAAATTCCCTTGTGTCAATATGCCTGCAGAGATAACAGATCTAATGGAAGTATTTCAAGCATATAGTCACTACAAGGCGAGCTTCGTTTATAAAATACTACTTTTTGGAACACAAGAAATAAAGCTTAATCTTGCACTGGGTTTTCTATTAAAATTTGGTGGTAGCGAAATGAAAATTAGTCCTCCCTTGGATTTTGCAGCGTAAAATCTGTGGCTTTCATCTTCAAAGCCACAACGGACTGTTCTGAATGTTCCTTCTTTTGTGGCGTAGAAGAATTAAGAAAATATGCACATGCTTCATTTCTAATGTGTGTTTTAACTTAATCTCATAACAAGAAGACTGGTGGAAGAGAAGCAGGCTTATGTTGGAGTAATGAAAGCAAATCTTTAGACTTTCTTTTTTAAGGGCTAAATGTTTGAGTTTATTTTTTTTCCTTCACATTATTTCCTTTTGTCCTAATTTACCTCTACTTATGTCCATGTTTTTTTCCTTAGAGACAACTGCGAAGAAAGGATTCAGAGTTTTCTCTAATTATAGTGTATTGCTGTTAAAATAGTTAATGTGCCGTAGCAAAAAAATACCTCAAGAAAGTTGTGTCTGAAACTGGGCTTTGCTATTTTGGTAGAGTTGGGGTTTTTTTATTTCAGAGGCCCTTTACTCAGTTTTGTGCATTCATTTGTAGGTGAGTAAATCTGAGCTATCTCAGATCAATCCTGAAAATGGGGAAAATTCATGGACATGAAGAAGTATATGCAGTTATGAAAAACAATTTTATTAACTTGGGAAAAAGCAGTGATTTTGAGAAAGGAGTGCCCAACCTAATCGATTTTTTTCTGCTCAGAAGTAGAGCCTTCAAACCGACTCCAGCTCATGCAGTATTGAAAGTGTGCTTGGCTAAAGGTTTTCAGTTTGAAGACTATCAGAACTTATTTAATTAATTTTTCATTAGGTACTGTCCTATCTTTAGTACTCTTTATAACGACTTTTTTTTTTTCCAGAGTGAAGCTCTGACTCTTCTAGCAAGAGAATCTGAGCAATTTTTCAAGCCAATAATAGTAGGGGGATAGACAGACCTCAGAACAGTGAAGAAACGCTTAGATATGGTCTTCAAATTAACTGGCAACAGTAATGAGTGCATTAAGGGAGGTCCCTTAGTCTTGGAATTCAAGGTAGTCAAGCCAGGAGACTTTGTAGCTTTCTGCAGTGGCCTTCTTGCTGTGTGGTGTAGCCTGTTTCCTTGCACATCAAATCTCGTGCCTCTCACTTGCCTGCTGCTCACTGCCTTCACTCGTGGTGTTGGGGTCTGGTTTGATGTTCAGCAGTAAACATCCAATACCTTCTCATTTGTGTATCTGCTCAGATGAATCTTTAATTGGGCCCTACTCTTGCAAGTGGCTAAGTAAAGCGACTCAATAGATTGCCTTGCACTGCAGACAGATAATTATGTACTTGAGTGACTGGTGGGTATTATGGCTGTGTTTTGTTTTCATCCCAGTGGGGCACTGCAGTTACTGGGGAGTGATGTGAAGCTGCTTGTGGCCAAATACATGCTCAACAGTTTGATTCCTGAAATTACATAGTACTTTTTTTTTTTTTTGCTTGTGGAATAACCATTGTTGAGGCATGTATAAGGAGGAGCCAGTCTAACTTTAGCTTCAAGTGATCTGACGTAGTAGTAGGACAGTGGAAGCTCATAGGGGAAAGGCTGAAGGTTAACAAACACCAGTAACTGAGCCAATCCCCTGCTTCCATCTGTGACAGACTCCTCCAGCCCCTTTATATCCTTCCTGATATGTCCATGTCATAGATGAAGTGGTTTGCCATGGAAGAGACTGCTGTTGAGGGGAAGAGGACAGTCTTAAAACACTGCAATATAAGCACACTTGAGTGCCTCCTGCACTTGGTAGGGGACAGGTTTCTTTCTCATGGTCCATCCAGACTTGTTACTTTCCATAGTCTAAAATTCCCCTGGGTTTCAGGTTGGCCTTTGATGCATGGTACCTACTTGGACGGAGATCTTTGTGGTTGCTGTTCACCATAGTATGGAGTACGGGTGTCCATCTCAGCCCGATAGACCAGAGTGTCAGAGAAGCACAAATTTCCTTGTGTTAATAGCAGAAATAATTTTGTTTTCTAGAGCTTACTGAGTATCGCTCTGTCCTAACTTTCAGTCTGGCTTTCACTATCCCAGTTTGTCCGTGTCCAGCAGAATTGTCATGCATACTACCATATGGACTCTTATTGGCCTCAGCATGAGTTTGTTTCCTTCTGTTTTCCTTCTGAATCTAGACTCCTGTGAGCTCAGAAGCCTTCTGGGAGCCATGCTTGTTACTTCTTTTTACAGCTTTCTTGGAGCACAGACAGAGGATTTGGGAGTAGGGGAAGTTGAAAGGAAGTGTGGGAGCAGTATGCTTACCAGTTTTAACCATGGAACCAGTGGGACTTGAAGTATATGGTCTTCAGTATGGCTATTTTCTTTTTCTTTTGTCTTTTCAGGACAGAAACAAAAATCTCCTATATACTTGCTCTTGCAGCTGTATAGGACAGGAAGCAGTTTTAAGGAGAGAAACAGAAAATATTTTACTGCCAGTGGAAGAAGAATCAAGATTTATATACTTTGAAAAGGTGTGTATTAGAAGATTTACTTTATAAAAAGTCCAAGTCATTGACACTCATTTGCATTAAGGTTCTTTCTCTCAAGAGATGTCACTTCCTGCCATTCACTACAGAAATTTCCCCTTAGCTTTCTGTTTTCACGGGAAAAGCTGACCTGTCCTTGTTCCCAGGATTCAGCCTTTGAAAATAATGATGCTTTAGTTGTAAGACTGTAGCTAAAGAAACAGTTCATTTAGCTGTGGAACAGCAATTACAGTTGTTTCCAGTCTAACTGTAAAGCAAGTTCTTTTTCGTTGGCGTTCAGTGTCAGCAAATTGGCTAGGCCCTTTAATCCATAATTGAAGTACTACAAAACAGAAAATAGATTGAGAGTATACAATATAGGATGAGTAGCAAATGGAGAAGTAAATATTATAATGTAGCTAGTCACATTGTTGGTTTTTTCTCTTTTGATTCGTGTATTTTCATGTTCACAGATCTACTGTAGTTTTCTGCCTTAATGCTAACAGGAGGAAAACAAAACAAAAAAAATAAAAAAAAAAAACCAAACCAACCCCCCACTGATCTGCTTGAGGAGATTCTTTTATAATGTATCCAGTGGCTGTTCCTGCACCAGGAGGTGAAGGAAATAATGGACAACATGGGAAACTTATCTTTTTCCTTTTTGTTTTTGGAGCTGTGTTGCTTTGTGCTGGATTCCTGCTTTCAGTCTTTATTCTCCAGTCATGCCCATCTGGAACCTTCAGTGACTGTAACGAGGTCCTTAAGGCTGCTGGGCCTGTGCTGGCTGTAGCTGGACTGATTTGTGTTTTACTGGCACGATCAAGGGCCAGGCTGTATATAAGGCAAAGGCAATTGCAAAATGAGCAGGTGTACAGCCTTGTTTTTTGTCATGGTAGCTGTCAGTTTGCCCAGTTTCTCATATTTGGATTCCTATTCTTAACCAGTGGAATGCTAATTAGCATCCTGGGCATTTGGGTTCCTGGCTGCAGCCCCGGCTGGCACAGTGTACAGCTCAACCAAACCAGCAGTTCCCATGTGGACCTCCAGGGCTGCGGATTCCTGTCACTTCAAATCATGGGACCTTTGATTGTGCTCACGGGGTTGTGTTTCTTCGTGATAGCTCATGTTAAAAAGAAACAGAACTTTAACGTCGACCAAGAATCTTGCGAAAGTGAAGAACGTCCTCAGAGCCCTGAATCTTTTCAGGTTACAGTAGGTGGGTAAATAATGTATGAACTTTACATTTGGGAGTTAGTAGTGTGTTTTTTCCTGTAATGATTTACTTCTGAATGTTACTCATTTGAGCTCTAAGCGTGTCAAGCCAGCCAAAGCAGAAAAATGTTGCTTTGTCTGGTATGTTTTCTGTATGGTCAGTGCAGTTACCTTCCTGTGAAAGATGCAACCTCTTCTTTGGCATAAAAAGAAAAGTCTCACTGTCCAGGCAAAAGAAGCCACATAACCTGACACAGATGTGTCCAATCCCACTTCCTTTCCCAAAGGGTGTAGCTGACACTCCAAATCACAGGTCTAATGTCTTCTGTGACTGTATTTAAAATTTATTTTAGCCTTGAGCTCTGACCCCTTAAACAGGAGAATCTGATTCATAAGCAATGTATTGCATTTCTTTTAATCATAGCCACAGCTTCCATCAGTCAGAGATGTAATTGTAAGATGCTTCTGTTAATTGTGCAATATTTGAGCACATGTCAGCATGTCAGCATATATATGTCAGCATATATATGTTAGCATATAGCTATATGCTAACCCTGCATATAGCACTACTTTTAATACCCCATGAATTCTCTACATAGAGAGAATTACCCCACTAATGGGGTATTACTAATACCCCACATTCTCTACATAGACTACTCTGCTAACTTTCTAGCTCATGGAAAGTATTAATGAGTATTGCTTGACTGTCATCTAACTGGCTGGACTTGAAATTCATTATGCAACATTTTTCCTTCTGCCTGTCAAACCCATGTACAGACCTGTAACCTGGTGATCATCAGAAAACATCAGGGTTTGAAGTTGTTTTTCCAGCCACCACGATAAATCACAGGGTCATAGAAAGGAATTCAGACTGGTTTTAAAGACCAGAAAGCAAAATTAGTGGATTCCTCTTATATTTCCATCAGGAAAAGTAAAATTGAAAGGCTGAAGGATGAGGTCTGATTGGCACAGTGACATCCTGGAACAGTGGTGACTTAGCTAGAAAGCATCCCTCCATCTCACTCAACTTTTTTGATGTTCACTGACCTATCACTGCCCAGAAATTACAAAGGAAAAAGGTGCCAGGCAGCTGTGAATGTTTATATAAATTATGCAAACTCAGTAACTGATAAAAACTTTCTCTTTAAAAAAAAAAAAATACACTTGAAACTCCTCAATTATGAAGTTGAAATTTTCAGATATGCTGCATAGTACACTTAATAATGAATTATGTATGTATGTAAATATGTATAATAATGAATTATGCTTATTAGACCCAGTGTCCTGGGACTAATGTTGATAGCGTGCCTTGAGCTATAAGCAATTTATAAGTAGGGAAATGTATCAAGCCTCAAAAAGCAGTCATCAGAACCAGTAATGATACGAATACTTTTGTTAAACATTGCAGTAAATGTGGAGAAACTTAAACCACCCTATTTTAGATACATGAGCAGAGCTAAATACTTGCCTGTCCTCAAAGTCAACAGCAGTAACTATGAACAGTGAAAAGATTTGTGTCTCTTGGTGAGATGGAACACTCCCCCTCCTCGGCTGTATTTTCTAAATTATATCTTCCATTTATGAATACACCGCATCTAAATTTTGAGATATTTTGGTATTAAGCATACTTCCAGTGTACTTCAGTGTACTTTTAACACCCCAGAATACAACAGTTCTGTATGTAGGATTATTGCACTTTTATCTCAAAAGGTAGACAAGTACAAGTAGTGTAATTATGAAGACAGGAAATATTCTAGGGTACAGTTAGAATAAACAGTGGTGCTGTAGTAATTTTTCAGAAGTAGTAATTGATAGAGTTTTTTTCCTAGGTGATGCTGTCATGGTGTTCCCACCTCCACCACCTCCTTATTTTGCTGACCCTGTGTCACCAACTGTGACACATTGTCTTATGTCAAGTGGTTTGCCTACAAGTGAAAGTCCTCCACCATACCACTCTATCTTCAGTGAGGGGTAAGATTGTTTTCTTCTCTGTTTTTGGAAGTCTGAGATAAATCTCAAGGTATCCAAGACCATGTTCTTAAATAATCACTGTGAACTAACTCTTTACTAGACATTACCAAGTTTTCTAGTGCATCACTTGACTTACTTGAGATGCCTTACTTGAAATGGCATTAAAATATTCTGGTATGAAAGGGGAATCATGAACCCCAGAATGTCCTTCATGAGAGTTAAATTCTTACCAGTTTATTATGATTGAAAAGAACTTCCGAAGTGAAAACACAGCCTTAAATCAATGGCCTAAATATGCTTAGATTAGGTTTCTTCCTCAGATTTTCCAAGAGAAGGTGCCCCTGACAGCAGTGCCCCAGTGACATGATATTCAGAACTGCCAATTTTTAGGAACCCTCTGCAGAACCAGTGCAGGGGCATTGTCACTTCACGACACTTGCAGGCCCTCTGACCCTGGGGATGCTGCCCTAGTCTTTTATGTTCTCCCTGTGACCCTTATTTCACTGCCTTGAGGAAGTGAGACCTGCTGTGCTGGTCTGTCTTGTTCCTGCTGTGGCAGTGTGTCAAGTTAAAAGGACACCTTGATATTGCAAGAGTAGAGCAGAAGACTCCAGGGAGCTTAAAAGTGATGTTGGAATGCCAACTCCATCTCAAGATGTTGTACCTTACCCATGCAGCCACTCTCATCCATACATTGAGTACAGCTGATTTCCTAAATGCTGCCACTGCCAAGCTCGGGGAGCAAGAGCTGCCAGCTGACCTGAAGAGTTGTCTACACCCCAAGAACTTGCAGGGTTATTTATCTCCTGTGGGTTACCACCAGTGAGCTGCTAATTTGGGGGTGAAAGAGGTCACTGCAAGGGCCACATACTAGGAGCCAAAAGTAGTTCTGGCCAGAAGAGCTACATGCCTATAGCCCCCAATGTTTTTCAGGCCCTTAGTGATCCAGAACTGGCTTGGCTTTTACCTTTTGGAAGGTCTTATGTCAGCTTGACCTGTGTCAGATTATGCCAGGTTTGGATCTGTGAGTCAGTAGGTGGTATGGAACTTTTTCATTGTATGTCTTTGGTTTGCAAGACTGTACCTGCAGCACCTTAAGCATCATCACTGCAGCAAAGAGCCACAGCCTGCCTGGCTGTGTCCAGTCTTAGCAGTTGTTGGGTCGTGGCTTTAATAGCATTCCACCATACTCCAGACTTCTCCATTCACAGGAGGCAGTGCATTCTGTGACCAGCTGTACCAGCTGTGTGCCTGATGTCGGCACGTTTTCAAAACTCTGGTGCTAATCTTCCTTTTGAAGCAAGCAAGCACGAACCCTCTTCCTGCCCAAAGACCTAAGTGCCAAAGGAGGAGGGTTCTTGTGTTGTCAAGGCTTCTTCTTGTTACCACACTGTGAGCAGCCACATCTGTGGTTCTTTAGTCATCCTTTGAAGTATACCTGGTGGAGGCTTGAGGCTTAGCCCCGCTCTGCAAGGCTTTCTGTTCTCTAGTCAGTCACCATCTACAGCTTCTCATTTTGTCTTCCATTTCCTAATGCCCTCCAAACACTTTTTCCCCATCTTTGTTGGAGACAGCAGATGCCTCTGTCTGTTGCTACAAACCAGACTGTCCTGCCTTTTCTTGACATCACTTTTTTTATCCTTTTCTTAAACATAGAGTAAACATCTCTCTATCAAAATCTGTACTCGCTCTTCCTTCCTACTAGTGCAACACTCTCTGGTGAGCAGTGCAACTGGCCCCCAAACCATTGAAGGAAAGGAGACACGCAGTGTTTGGTTCCCACTGACTGAAATCCAACTTGAGGTTGATGACTTATGCTGAGGGATGCAATCCTGATAAACTTTGTCTACACAGTTAATTAATTTAGTCTGCTAGTTTTCCACTTAAACTGTTTCAGAGAGAGTACTTTTTGTATAAACCTGATGAGACTCAGTTGATTACTCAATGAGCTATAAACACCTGATAATTCAAGGTAACAAGGGTAGATGGAGGGATGAGGTGGTGCCAGGATTGATCAAGCAAAAGTGCTTTCTAGAGAACAATAGCTCTTCTGCTCAGACACAAATTGTTGGGTGAAGAAACACTTTATTTAGTATAAAGTGTAAAGTCTTTGCCTGTTCTTGGATTGCAAGTGAAATACAGCGATTCTCAGAGCTGTGCTACTGCAGTCAAAGGAACACCCAGAGCAAGCAGGAGAGAAAATAAGTTCCCCCTACCAAAAGAAGGAATTTACATGAAGTCTCTGTGTTTTTATTGGGCTGGGTGCAGGCATCCACAGCTGGAAGGTGTTTCATACCAGCTGCTGCTAGTCCTGAAGTTAGGCACCACACTGAGCCTACCTGTGCTACAGCTCCAGCATGCTCTGTAACTTCCTGGATGTATCTACATCCCAGATGTAGATACAAAGCATATGGATGTACATGAAGAAATTACTTACTGTGAGCATGAACCTTCATCTCTGGTAGCCCCAAGACAATCAATTCAAGTACAGCCCAAGGGCACCCTCAAAGAAGTTTCAGTTTAAATATATTTTGAAGACCAGACTGGACTGGATAACTGGGGGAAATATGGGAGTGTACACATTCTGCTGTAGCTGTACAAGCAGCTGAGAGACAGTGACTCTTGTACCGCCTGTCTGTAAAAGTACAGTGCACAAAACTGAGGCCACAAGTCCTCTCTATCCTCTAATTTCAGGCCCTGAGCTTGGATGTGGACTTCTACCCATATGCTTGGTAAAATGTGTGGATTATCAAAGAATGTGAAAGAATGCAAATATCCTGCACTGAAAAAATCAAAGGGTGATAGGGGAATGGCAAAAAAGCTAGATCCCTCTGACTTCTTGTGGGCTCTCCCCTCATATTCCAGGTGACTCCTCTTTCCTTCACTCTTTCTCCTACAAAGTCCCTTCCAGATGGGTTAGCTGCCTCAACCTACCCATGTCCAGTTCTGGTACTCCAAACTGTGATCTCATCAACTAAATCACTGTTGATTGCCTCTCTGGACTTCTCTGTTTTGTGAACATATGGACACAAAGAGGCAGTTTGTAGCCCAGCTTGTTGGTCCACTTTTTAGTGGAATGGACAAAACACCTCAACCCTGGGTGTAGAAACCCTAACCTTCTGCTTTGATCTTCTGTGGCTGGAGGTGTTCTAGCTTACCTCTCCGTGTTTCCCAGGTCCTCACAGAGACATAGTGAGTTGATACCACCTCTAGGTGTTTCACTCGATTGTGCTTTCCCATGGCTCAGCCCTTGGTAGCAGTCATGGCATCTTGATTAGTGCAAATTAGTTCCCAAGCCTTTTCGTGGAGGAGGAGCAGTGGCCTCGCTCCTCCCAACATAGTGCCATGGTTGAAAATCCCAAAGCTGGAAGGGAATACCCATCTAATATGTGGGTGATTGCTAGGCAAATGTGATTTTTGTCCATTGCTCCATGTCCTGTCAGCAACTGTTGTAGAGGCTGTGCTGGATGAGGGAGCTTGTAAGAAGCTGAGTCATGGTCTAATGCTAGAAGTGGTTGGGTTTTTTCCTGCAATCTGTTATATAGCTCTTCAGCATTTGTCTTGTAGTATATTTTCTTCTCTCTCCTTTAAACATATACCCCTGCACACCTATAACAGCACTGAAGATGGAGTGACTATGCTTTGTATTTCTGCTCCTCACACAGTGTTGGTGGGGGTGCAGACAGAGGCAAGAGTCAGCTCTGGGAATGAGTCACGAGGAACAAAGAGTGCTTCCTTCTCCTTGGGAAGCAGTGTGCTGAGGGCCAACTCGAGGCCAAGACAAGCAGGGTCCCACCACCATGGGGGTGCCATTGATTGAGACCCAGTTATGGTGGTCAGAGGATGGCTGCTCTCTGTGCCTGGGAGCTGAGCAGCCTGCTTGTGTGCAGTTGCTCCTCTTTCTCCAGCCCTGAGTGGGAATGCTACTCCTTACGTCTTTCATGGGTTGCTCAAAAGCTTAATAAAGGCTTTCATTGCCTTTCATGTAAGATCTCAAGTGATTAAGGTTTATGATTTTTGCAGTGCAATTTTAAGTGTAGTCTGTCTTTCATAAGGAGAGGGTGTATGTGATAGACTGCAAACGGGAAGACCCATCAGGAGCCAAGGATCAGAAGATGTAATAAGATTGTGAGATGGCCCTGCCAGAAGCAGCTAATACCCGTGAGCCAAGCTGTGGCTGGAGATGTGACAGGTTAGAAGGGAGCTTGTTTGCCCTTCCCCTCTGAAGGGGTAGAATTTTCATATGAGTCATAGTGTAGCCCACAGAAGGAAATCCTAATGCTCCTGCAAGTTCTTTGCTGCAGGGTTTTTTAGGGAGCGTGTGCATACATGGATGTTTATGTAAGTCAAGTGGAATTTCACTCACTGTAGAGAAATGAATTATGCTAATATGCAGTTGTTTGTGTTTTTTTTATAGAGTGCAGCTTGCAGATGATGAAAGAACAGTTGCTGTTAGAGACTATGAAACCATATACACAATTTCTGGAAGCAGCTCGCCTTCAGATATTTTACCGATGCTATACCTCACCTCTGAATCACCTCCAAAATATGAAGAAAAAGCATCAATAACAAATAATGAGTATTCTCCATCATCTTCTTCATCTTCTTCATCTATTTCCTTAGCCACATCTGACACCAGTTCATAAAGGACTGTCAGTTAGACTTCATTTTTAAATTAAATTGTACACTCAGATTTACCATTTTTGAATTTATTTACATTTTGTAATAAAAGCAATAATATTGTCTGTGTCTAATTTTTCATCAAAAAGCATAAATAAATTTGGGTTTCAAGAAATACTAGATATGGGCTTCTGAGCAAGTAGTCACAAGGGATTCAGTTCACTATAAGAATGTTAAATGCTCCTCTTGTTCTGTTATAGCTTCAGTTTCTAATTTTAGTTGTTCTTTATTTAATGGAGGCGCTAAGTAGGGACCAACTTCTTTGCTTATTCTAATTAAATCTGTTTGGAGCTTCAAAAAAGAAACAATTAGGAAGTGTTTTTATTTCTATTTTTTTGTGTGACTTTTGTGGAAAGTAGTTGTTTGCAAATTTGCTGACTATATGTACTCGGAGAGCATCGCGAATAGGGGAGTTTAAGATTGGGACCAAAGACATCATGGAGAACATAAGTGGTTACTTTTTGGTCTGCCTGGTAACAAACACTCCACGGCTTAATTTAGACCCGCTCTGGTCCTTATGTAAGCGTAATCCCTCTGAAAATCAGTTTCAGCCCCAGCAGCTCAGAGCCCTCAGGCCGCAGAGAGGCTGGTTAATAGGCTAACGGTTTAGCGGTGGCAGTGACCGCTCTCGGGGGGATGGTGCTGCTGTTATGGATCATCACTGGTGCTCCACGCCAGGGGTGGTGTCTTCCAGCTCAGCTCAGCAGTGGTGTCTTCCGGCTGCAGACCTTACTGAGCAGCAGACACACCAGAGGCAGTTGCGTGGAAGCAGGGGCAGCAGATGGTTTTTGAACTGTCGCGGCACTTGACGGACCCTTTGGAAACAGAGCCCTCTTAGCTCCCCTGTCCCTGGGCAGCCCCTGCTGGCTGCGGGTGGCTGCCTGCCTGCCTTCAGGCTGGAGTGACAGCAGGGTCTGGCTCCGTTTTGCGGGTGTTTGCACCCATTCCCAGACTGCAGGGTTTGCTTGTAGTAGGTAAGGATAATGAGCAGGAGCTGGCCTGATGGTGACCTGTGACACTTTATGACTTGCTCCGAACCCCGTTTGAGAAAAACAGGCCCCATTCTGTGCCCAGAGATGGAAGGTGTCAGAGCTACTGTTTGAGCTTGGTTCGGCGTGGTGAACTTGCCAGCGTCAACACGTCTTGCAAGAGCAATCTCTCTCTTGTTCGGCCGAGTCCCCGGACACCTGCGTGCTCTGGGACCTCAGCTGCACCTCAGCTTGTCTTCCACCGTGCTGCATTTCGGGGACAGAATGCCAGGCTGTGAGTTAAGCAGTCGAGTTCTCCCCTGTGCCCAGGGAAAGGTGACTGCCTCCTCCTGTCCTCTCTCTGTGAACGTGCCTCCCACCTGCAGAGCTCTTTGGGGAGGTGCTCAGGAGCTCCTGCGTTTGGCCACCGTGCCACCTCTGCGTTGTTCCCCCAGCTCTTTGTGCAGCCACACACAATCAGACCAGCCAGTGAGGGAGGTGTATTTAGCCAGCAATAGAGCTGAGGGGCTTATGCCTGCAGGGTAATGAGCAAAAGCAGCACAGAGAGGGATTTAGGATGTGGGGTCTGATTAAACTGGCGTGACTCAGCCACGGGAAGCATCTGGATGAAGAAAGGGGATCCACAAAACCCAGCAGACCTTTTGTCCTCTTTTCTCACAAATGTTTTCTACCTAGTGAGTTTTTCTAGGATGCTGTTGCTTGAATGCCTTCTGTAATCCAAGCTATGGCTTACCATCTTTTTGATTATTTTTTTTAAAGCTCTTGTTTCTAACCTGATTTTTAACAGTAGTGCCCATTGCCCTGTGTGATTTGTGTGTACAAAGCATTGCACGTGTCAAGGGAGCTTGTCTCTCTCTCTCTCTGGACTTGTCATGCTGTTATATAGCAAGTACAGAAGCTGGGGTATTTTATCTAAAAAACCTGTGCAAACAGAGACCCATGTTGGCTTCATTCTGTTGTTTGAATTGCAAATGAACACTCATTTGCTGGAAAGGTTAAAAATCAGAAAGCATATACCTCTAAACTAATAAATTTTGAAATATGTCACCATCTTTTTAAAAATAAAAGAAATACAGTCACATCTGTTTGCTAACTGTAAAGGCATTAACCTTTTGTGCTGCCTGCAATTTGCTCCATCAGTTGTTCCCAAAGCCTGCCCAAGAGACCAGACAAATCAAGAGGAATATGTTGACTCTGAGCTGAGTCTTTTGGAACTGAAACCTGAGCTTGTTTTCCTTCAAGGTTATTAATGGTGTTTTGATCTTCTACGCCAGAATCTCCACTGTGGATGACTTCATTTCTGAGGAAGCAGTCTTCACAGAGAGTATGCTTTAGAACACTGCTGACCTGACTTTGGAGTCAGCACCGGGATTTCCTGGGAAGGGTGGGTGTTACCCCTGAGAGCGAGGCTTGGAAACACAATTTCTCTCTGCAGCATTTTAAGAAGATGCTTAGGAAACAGTTCAATGTATGGCTGCGTTGGCGTCTCCTGGCTTTGTCTGGGAGAACCATTCCTTGACAACTCAAGGGATGTGCTGGGTGCGTGTCCATAACCTGCTCAGCGCTCGGGGCGGCAGCCTGTGCCTGCTCTGTCCTCACAAGAAGATGCAGGAGGCCAGCAGCTCTTCCTCCAGCACTGAAGGTGGCCACTGGGCAAACAGAGTGAGCGGGAGGAATTTTTGATGCGGGGCGTAGGGGTGAAATGTCTGTATTAGAAAGGAAGCAACACCTTGTAAAACTATAAAAGTAGCTTAAAATAATACGGAATAGCATTTTTATTGAGGAAGTGAGATACTTTAGTGTCACACTAATGGTGCTATAACCCCCTTTCTGCCCTGAGGTTAGCTTAAGTGCTTGACATACAAATGCTAGCGAGCAAATCAAGTTGGTTACTGATTCACACTTACTTAAACAGGCAGAGTGGGAGGTAAGGGTTGCTTATCCTCTGTAAAAGTGAAGTTAAGGTCTCTCTTCCTTGCTGACTGCACTGACATTGCTCAGCTTCTAACGGCAGCACTACAAATCTTTGGATATATGGAAGATTGACAAAAATATAAATGGATGCCTCTTCTCTAGGGGAAGACTTTCTTCCTGCATCACCAACAGCTAAAAAAAGTGGAAAGCTAACTCATCTGAAAAGCTGAGATTGCACAGATCTCTGCAATAGTGCTATGTTTTTAGGACCACAGCACTCACTGGATTGCACCCACTTCATTCTTGCCCTTTCAGGTTGGCAGTGCTGTATCTATCTATTCCTTTTCCATCCTACCTGTTCAGAGTCATGGCTGTGGGGCATTTCTGTGCCCAGGACCAATACCTCCAAATTCTTGCAGCAAATGTGTCAGCCTTTAGTTAAATCTGTGCTCCTCCCTCTATCAAATGTGCACATACCTGGATAGTTAGGGATGGAAATGCCTTCAGTTTGGTGTGCCTGCTGAGGAGACAACATTCCCTGGGAGTACATAAAGCCTCCCTTGTAGGTGTGGGCAGCTGGCTGGACCTGCTTCTTCCAGCTTACCTATGCTTTGGGGCTGGCAGCGCAGTGGTACAGGACCCCAGGGTGCAGGGCCCATGCCTAGTGGTTCTTTAGGTCCTGCTCCTACACATGTAATTCAGGCTTTCCTCTACAGATGCCACGTACAGTTGCCTGTGCTCTAGGATAAAGCCTCTCAGTCAAATCATTGGCTCCTTAATCTCCATATAATTTAATGTTTTGATATGAGGTGATATTTTGTACTTACTCTTTTTAAAGCCAATCAATCAGTGTGTAAATCCCACAGTATAATTTTCTTTTATATAGCATCTTTTGCAAGTTCTGTGACTAAGCTCCTGACTATATTACAGGCATGTAAGACAATAAAAAATAAACCTGACAATAAAACCTCACAACAGGATGATAATGTGAACAACTATGTAAAAATTAATAGCAAAAGAGAGGAGAGAAATATCCTGTCAGTGTTTACTAGTATGACCCATAAAATAGGTTAGGGAACTGAGGAGCTGCAGAGCATTACAGAAAACCTGCTTCCAGCAGCAGACACTGCAGGAGAAGTCCATGTTGGTGACAGAATATTGTGCAGAGGAACAGAAAGCAAAGCAGCGCTTGTGCGCAGGGGTAAGGTCCCTGAAGTGGATGAGAACAAAACTGTAGCAGGATCTGAAAACAGCACCCATTCTGAAAACCTCACTCTGACCAATTCCTTAGGTTTCACAAAACTATTTAGGAGTAATTCCAGGTGAAAGAGGGTGCATTCCCAGAATTCCCAGAAATGTGAATTCCCAGAAAATACACTGCAAAGGAAGGTACTAGTCTTAAAAACACCCAATGTAATCTGCTCTCTTAAGAGATTGACAGCTGCCTGAATGCAGCATTGCCACTGTCTGGGGAAATAATGGGAGAAATATGCGGAGTCTTAGAGGAAATTACACCTTAAAAAAAGGGAGCAATTTATAAGGAAAGGCGTAATTTTGATTTGGTCCTGTTTTGCACCAAACAGAAAGTGTTTTCCACCCTGCTTTTGAAGTTCAAAGTAGCCTTGGAAGAAACCACTTGTATTCTCCAGCTCTTCTGTGCTCTTGCTCAATAACCATGGAGTTGTGTCCTAGGGCAGAGGCTAAGAGTGTCACCCGTGGGATGATGCAACGCCTGACCTGGAAAACCATGACTCCAGGAAGCATTTGAGGACCATTGCATAGGACCAAGGAAGTTCTCCAGCACAGTCCAAATGCAAATGAATGAGAGAAGAAAGGTGCCACTACATCTGTACATACCATTAGTTAGACAGCTATTATGATATAATGCTGCTTTTAAAAGGATGTTGGAAAGCCTGGAAGATTCGGGGAATGGTGACAAGAATGATTCATGGTATGGAAAAACCTGACTTGCAGAGAGCAGTAACAGAAGTTCATTCCATTAAGTTTACCAAATATAAGGTTAAAGGTGACTTAGGTTTGGTCTATAAATACCAGTACAAGGGCAGCTTATCTAGTATTTCAGCACTTTTTAATTTAGCTGTCATCCTACAAAACCACTGCATTGCAAGCCCTAACACTCTGCTCAAGCGGTGCAGAGTCCTGACTAGGTTTGGTGCTGTGGGAAGGGCTGATCCTGGGTGCATCTGTCAGAAAATTTATTGGCACCCTTAGTAATAGAAGAGACATAATACCGACGTTGGAAACTTCCCAGACATATTTTAAAGGAGTCTGGCACTAATATTCCTCAAGGTCTATCTGCTAACATCTGAGAAAGGCACATCTGCAATTGCATTCAGCAGTTCTGAAGGTGCTGAGTTGGGTGAGCAGCCCCTGTCAGAATTGAGCTGCTGTTGTGCTGTGTGATGTGAATGCACAGTAGACTAAAAGCACCTTCATTGATTTTGAAGAAGCAGTCTGAAAGGCAAGTTTTCTAGTTCTAGAACTACTTTAATCTTATAAATCTCAGGATAAGCTTGCTTCCCCAGAGCTGCTGGTAGCAGGAAATAGCATTATACCTTCTACCACCTGAGGAGTAATCTCTGTCCTGTGTATACTCGCCTGCCATGCTCATCAAAACAGATCAAGTAATTGTAGATTTTTTTCCTCCTTAAGGAATTCTGCAAAGACATTCTACCAGAACCCTCTGACAGCAATTACTTTAGTCTGAAACTGTTAGGAAACAGAAAATCTCAATATTCAATTAATATATCTGTTTAATATATGGAACATATGTGCAATGGAACAACTCATTGTGATGTAACAAAAGTACTCTAGGTACTTTTTGATTCAGGATAAGATCCCTCCTTTCGCCGGGTTTAACATTACAGGAGATGCTTTCTCATTCCTGCAGTGGTGTGCTTTTCAGGGTGTATGTGGTCTTTATTCGATATAAACTTTGAGGAAGGGGTGGAGATCCCACAACAAAAAGTGTCCACAATTAAGGGGAAATTACAGAGCAATTATGCTACCTCCAGACAGCTGGAAAGCTTTGGCTGCCTTGAAATAACTTTTCTCCCACGACCAGCAGCTCCCCCAGGCTGTTCAGCACTCACCACCCTGTTGCCACTTACCCTCCCACCCACCCCCTTGGCAGAGTGTCAGAAAGCCTACTTTGATATTTTTTTAAACCGCGGAAGCTCTGGGCTGCAGAACGAGCTGCAACAGGGGTCCAGGCGTGGCCATAAATGCCACCCTTCAGAACGCTGCAAAGCAGTCCCAAAAACGGCCACGCGTGTTCCCGCAGAGCTGGGTGGCTGGAGTGGTGGCCCAAGGAGAGCGAGAGCCGCCACGCCGCTGTGCTGTGCTGAACGTATGCTGTCCATATGTCGGATGCATCAGCTGGCAGGGAGCCTAGGAAAAGCCGCGGTGGCTGCAGCTTCCTTTCTCTCCCATCTGGCACGGGCACAGCGAGGAAGTATCAGCGGGTGCCAAATTAAAGAGGAGGATAAACAAAGAGATAAGCAGCCATGCAAGGGTGAAGCCATTTCGGAAGTGATGGTGGTAATTCAAGAAGTCTTTAGTGATCGCTTCAGGCTTCACTTCCCAGACCTTTATTCTTCTAAGCAAAGTTTATTCTTTCACATGATGCACTCTGTTAACCATACACGCACAAAGTTCTTTCATAACTAACCTGAACCTTCGACTTTAAATGCTCTGCCGGGTCCCTGACAAGCCCCTTTCCTCTTGAAGCAGAAGGTACGTTATACACAGTAATGGAGCAGAACAGCAACAATGTAGAAGATTTCTCCTTGAATGTCTTTTCTGTCACTCCTTATCAGCCAAACAGATCCGACGTCCTGGTGTCAGATGGGGATAAAGCCGGCGCCACTTTGCTCTTTTCAGGTGTGTTTTTGGGACTGGTGGGGATCACTTTCACCGTGATGGGGTGGATAAAATACGATGGCATTACTCACCTGGAGTGGACTCAGTTACTAGGGCCTATTCTGCTGTCTGTGGGGGTGACGTTTATTCTGATTGCTGTCTGTAAGTTCCACATGCTGGCGTGCAAGCCCTGCAAAGAAAGAGAGGAAAATACCTCAGACCTCGACCAGACTGCAAGTGGACAGTCCTTTGTCTTCACCGGCATTAACCAGCCGATAACTTTTCACGGCGCCACCGTGGTGCAGTACATCCCTCCGCGCTACCCAGCCCAGGAAGGCATGGCTGTGAGTCCTGGATACCTTCACCCCGTCCTCAGCTGCTGCGGGACCGTTTCCTCCAGCACCTCACCGATCCCCACCCCGGCCTCTGCTCACTTCTGCCCTGCCTACACCCTGGATAACCCGGCTTTTAGTGGAGACGAGAACTATGCTACTTATCCTGCAGAGAATGCCAGGAATCAGAGGTACATCTTCTGAAATGCCTTACTGTGTTTGGACACAGGCTTCTGAGTATTTTGGGGGCTATATGTGGTTTCAAAGGAAACAAAAGCTAGTCCAGAGTGTTATCCTTCTTCAGACTTTTTTTTTTTTCCTTGCTTAGGACTATTTCTTGAGTAAAGACTATGGAGATATACTTTTTTCTGGAAAGCATTTTTATCCAAATTAAATTCACTTTTGAATCCCTTTAAAATAACAAATCTCTTGTTATTTTTGAAGATATGCTCCTGCCCATTTTATTTTTTTTATGCTTATCTTTACTTTAGACTGTTGACCAGAACGTATGTGGTATGTACCACCAGAGGCTTCCACTCAAACACGATCACAACACACGAGTCAGCTCACAAACAGCATTTTTACAGCAATGCGGGGATCAGTTTGGTGCCAGACGTTCTCCCTCCTGATTACTCCTGGTCACAACATGCTCCTCTCCCACTGAGGCAATCTTACAGCCCCTACTCTCTTCCTAGTCTGGGGACATAAACAAGATCAGTGATGTAACAGAACAGTATGAAACCGCTTTAATCAGACACAAAATAATTTTATGTATTTCTTTCCTCTAAGGAAAAATATTCTAATTATAGGAATTACACAGAATTATATCCTTCCTAAAACACAAGACAAAGTGTCTAAAAAAACTGCTGCCTGACATCCTCAGCAACATGTGTGCCAGGTATAGGCAGTGTGAAAACAAGTGTCACCTCCTGACATTTTTATACTTCACAAAAGGAACACAGCAGACAGTTGAATAAAGCTTCATCTTGTAGCATTTTCTCAAGAAGCCAGGAAGTGCTTTGCCCAGATAAGGCTGACAGGATGCAGCATTCAGGTTGCTCTCGTGATTTGTGTTTGATAAATTCTTTTTGTACCTGCTCCTCTTCCTGTTTTCAGGTCAGAGGACAGTTCTGATCAGCCAGAAGAACTCCTGGAAGAATACGCCCGTCGTGACTTGTCACCTCCACGTTATGAGGAAATATATCCACTGTCTTCATAAAATAACCATGGATGACAGACAACAACTCTAAAAGATGCCAGCTTTTTAATCCTCAAGAATCTTTTCTTTAAACACCTGCATGACAAGCAAGTGTGAGCAAGATCTTGGTACCGATACACAGTTCAGTATCACTGAAGATATTTAACCAATCCCTTCTTTTTCTCCCTCAAATTTCATTAGCCTTTTCCTATGCAGTTTAATAGCAGGTATTAATTATTTAGTAGCAAAACTATTAATAGCAAAGCTATTAAACTCAGGTATCTAAATTAGGGTGGAGAAGAAGCAGCCTGATTTTCAGACTTGCTGAAACCAGTGTGGACTGTGAATGCACAATATGTTTGTGGAAGGTCGTGATTGCTCCTGGACATTCAGCATCATTAGAAAACACAAAATTTATTCTTGATATATTTTCCCTCTTGATTGCTTGGGGAACTTCAAAAGTGATCAAGTGTCTGATCCATGAAAGTGCCTAAAATGTCTTAATTCTGTCTGATTCCTTAGACTATCTTACTCATTAATAACTCCAGTCTACAGATAGACTTCCTCTGCTTGGTTCACCCCCACAACCCATTCCTGTAGACATTTTTGGAGCACTCTGCTTGAACCAAAGTATCCCAGAACAGAGCAAACATGAATAGCAGCCTCTGCTCATTTTCACACAGACCTCTAAGAGATCCTACATGCATCAAATCCCTTCCCCACCTGATGGGATGCAAGGCACTCTCTCCCACTAGGAGACCTAAAAACTGCTAGGTTAAAGAAAATGGCACCTTCCTGAAGCCTTAACAGAGATGTGTGGTCCTAAGAGTTTTAAAGGCTTTAATAATCACAGCTCTCCCTGCTGCACTCTCACTCTATGGGAAACCTCTGGTGGAGGTTTCTATCTTGTTTGAATGTGGGTCTAAGAGCCACAATTCAGGCTGTAGGGTACCCAGAGCATCTCAGCAACTATGGACTGGAGCAATGTTTCTTGTCCAAATTTGACTTTCAAGATCAACATCATTCCAGGCATTGTATCTACAAATGGATTTGCAGGTGTATGTCAAAAATGATGAGGTGAAATCTTGCAATCCAGAAATGGAGGTCCCAAAATGGAGATTTGCTGATGACCTGTCTAAACCCCAGAGCAATGAGAATGACATGAGTCCTTTCATTTTTATTTTGTATTTCCACATATGCTTCAGGTTCTACTTTTAAGGATGTCTAGAAGTGCCCTGACACAGCTGGACAAGTCAGGATCTCTCCATGCAGGATCCCATTAGTTTTGAACAAAGGGCTCAAACCAAAAGCTGTTCTCAGCCCACCCCTGCAGGAGCAGGCACCACACAAAATGATCTAGAGGGCAATGGTCACCATCCAAAGTAACCAAGCAGTGTGCTGCTGGTATGCCTGCAGGTCAGTCGCCTGGTCAAGAATAGCATGGCTAAAAGCAGGCATCCATTATGGAATGTATGAACTTTCTCTCACTTGTCAATACAGCTGTCTCACCTACTGCCAGTCATCATCGATCTGTGATTGATCTCATTGATTATCTCATTCCTGAGGGCTGGAGAAACCTGGAGTTGAGCATGGGTAGACACTAGGGGGATATACTTGGCAGCTGGAAGTCATTGAGTGTTCAAGCAGTTACACTAGCAATCAGAAGACATAGCCCTGGATGGAGAGGTGCATTCAGAACATTGTCCAGTTGCCTGGAGCTGCAGGTGCACACCAACGTTCCTGTCCTGTATACTTAAAGGGTGACCAGAAATACAACATTTTTGGTGGGCACAAGGCAACCACTGTGCTCCGCAATGTTGGATATGACACTTACAGAGGTCACATTTGGGAGACAACATCTAAACTGACTCAAAGATGGATTAGCGACGGTAGGAGCATCTGCTACTGGCCAGTGACTACAAACTGCGAGAAGTTTTTCTCGTAAGAGGAATATGGCTCATGCCAATTTTCAGCAGCAATGCCCTGGTGTTAGCAAGTAGGCACATGTAGTTGGAGAAAGGCAGGCACTCTGTGATCAGCATGATCTCTATGGGATTGAGTGAGAGAACAGAAGGTCTAAAAATAAATGCAAGGTTCTCTTATGGAAATCTCTTGCTCCTCTTCCAGAATTTACATGGAGGTGAACTCATCCTCCCTCCACAGCAGGAAACTGGAAGGTCCCAAATCCCCAGTTAGTTCCACATGGACAGATCCCTGCACTTAGCACGTAGTTCTGCTGACTCCAGCAAGCACTGCAGGAGCAGAGAGGTCAGGCTTGATGGATCCAATTGCAAGACTAGGGTCAAAATTTCTACCTCCCCCACAAGAAGAAAATTCCTTCAGTCAGAAACCAGACTTTTGCTGCTGCTGTTTTATTTTTTTCCCCAAATACATGGCATAAGCATGTTTCATGTTTCAATAGCTTTGCTTTTGTGACATCAAATCATACTGTCAGAGTAAACTTGAGAAATCCAGAAGGTTGACCTGTGAACTCCATATTCATTTTAAAGTTTACTTCTGTAAACACTAAGTTCATTGAAAGAACCCTGGGCTTCTTTTTAGAGAGAAAACTGAATAAATAAGGTTAAATAACTGTGTATTAAAATGATTGTGACCCATCAGAAGAATACTACCTGAATTCTGTAGCAGTCTTTTCATGCTGCACAGGTATTTCACAGAATCACAGAATTGTTGGAGTTGGAAGGGACCTTCTAGAGACCATCTAGTCCAGCTCCTCTGCTTAAACAGGATTGCCCAGAGCACATTAATCAGGGCTGCATCCTGATTGCATGGATATTGCATGGATATCTCCAGAGAAGGAGACTCCACGACCTCCCTGGGCAGCCTGTTCCAGTGCTCTGTCACATTTGAGAAACTCCAGGCTGACAACATCTCCTTGTGGTACTGATAGCTGATTATTTTTTTTAAATAATAAAGCAATATTGTATGAAGGCTTTTCTTCCTCCTCTTCCTTCCCCCTTCTACTTTCATCCTTTTTTTTTCTATTTTTTTTTTTTTTTTTATCTTTAGAGGTTTTTCCTATTGTTGCTGTATCCTCAGTGATACAACCATCATGTGTATCTACCTCCCAGCATTATGACCTATTTCTGCTCTATGATGAGTGAAAGAACAAACTTATTTGTCCAGACCTTCAGCCAAGGTGAACTGACACAGCTCTGCTAGATTACATAAATTTAACTCCTTAAAGCACCTGGAAGACTGTATTTAAAATTTTGCTCAAGCCACTTTTTATTTAAACTAGCGCTCTGTAAGCAATATTACCTTCTCTGACACTGACAGCAATGCTATTCTAGACTTTCAGAATGATGCTTTATTATAATTAGATGAATCTCAAATTCTAGCCATAGCGAGAGAGTATTGTATGTGAGCATTCAGCTATGTGACACTGAACAAGTTGCTTTTCCTAATATAGCCCCATTTACGAGATTTTGACCACAAGCTGGTTAAGATACAACATCAGTAGAGAGACATGTCTATCAGCATGAAGCTGAGCACAATCTGCTCATTGCGACAAGAATTCTGCACAGAGCTGCTGTAACATCAAGGAACTATTCCAAAACCCTAAATGTCACATGCCAAATGCAGCTGCAGGGTGCTAATTTCTTCTCAGATAAAATCCAAGTCTGTCATCTGCTTTTCAATATCCATCCTGCCGTGTCTGTGAGGAAACGGAGAAATATACGGAGTCAAGGTTTGCTTCGCTTTGGTCTTGTGGCACTTTCTCACAAAAGCCTAATTTCACCAGGGGTGCTTGTTTTCTGCTGATGATGCTCCTGTGCAACCACCCACACATGCCCAAGTGGGAAGCGGGCGTTCGACAGTCGTAGTGATGAAATCCTTCGAAGAGAGATGTTTATACTGAATCGGGATTTAGGAAATTGGGGTCTCGGGGGGAAGGAGAAAAAAAAAAACAACCACAAAAACAAACAAACAAACCAAAACAACAAAAAAAACCTGCCAAAACATCCACCCGAAAAACCTGTACGTAGGGCTCGTTCCTTCCCAGCGAGGGACGCCAGGGGACGCCGCAGTGTCCCGAGGAGGCTGGCGGGGGCGGCGGGGACGCGACCGGGGAGCGGGATGGTCATCGATCCCCTCCCCAGCCCCGGTCCTGCCTCCGCCGCCCCCGCTTGGGCCAATTCTGAAGACGCCACTAAAAAGTACCCTCAGGTCCCAGACAACTGACATTTGGCTTGTCTAAGGAGAAAAAAAAAAAAAAGTACCTGTGGCAGAAGAACCCAGTGAAAGCATCGGAGAACTGAGTATGGCCAGGAGGAGTGGACATTGGGAAGGGCTTCATCTTGGGGAGAGGTGGTACATGGTGCACTCACATGCCTCTTCCTCCTGCTCATCACCCCTGTGACCTAATGGACTTCTCTCTGCATGGAGGAGCAGGGAGGAGTCCAAGGGTCATTTGGGAAGAACTAGGGCATGTTGTTTGCATACAGCACGTAGGATAATCCGTGCCTGCTGCAAGTATCATTATTGGCTCCACTTTAGCTGTCAGAGCGAATAGGCATCAGCAGGACGTGCTGAACGTCGCTATGGCCCCTCCATTCCCAAGTGTGCACCAGTGTGTCTGGCAGAGAAGCCTGCGGCACAGCTAGGTGGGATCTCAGGGGCTCAGCCTGCATTAGCTGAGCAGCACTGCTCAGCAGGAGTGGGTCTGCAAAGTGAAACAGCAGGTGCAGAGAGCCCGGTGCCCACATTCACTGGATGTCGGAGAGGTTTATATCAGGCTCGGTCCTGTGCACTGAATGCTTATTAGCCATTGAAATACACAACTCGTTCTCCTAGGGTATATTTTCTCTGTCCAGTTCTGGGTTCTCCAGTTCAAGATGGACAGGAAAGTACTGGAGAGAGTCCAGCAGAGGGCTACAAAGATAATCAAGGGACTGGAGCACTTCTTTTATGAGGGAAGGTTCCATTTAGTCTGGAGAAGAGAAAAGTGGGGATCTCATCAATGCTTATAAATATCTAAAGGGTGGGTGTCAAGAGGACGGGGCCAGGCTGTTTTCAGTGGTGCCCAGAGACAGGACAAGGGACAACTGGCACAAACTGGAACACAGGGAAGTCTATATCTCAACATGAAGAAAAACTTCTTCACTTTGAGGGTGACAGAGCACTGGAACAGGCTGCCCAGAGAATGTCTCCTTTTCTGGAGATATTCAAGACCTACCTGGTTGCAATCCTGTCCAGCCTGCTCTTTGGCAGGGCGGTTGGTCTAGGTGATCTCTGAAGGTCCCTCCCAAACCCTACCATTCTTTGATTCTGTGATTCTAGTTCAGCTTTACCCAAAAGATACTATTCAGCTTACACCTGCAATGTAATGCAAAGGCTCAGAAGGCAAGTGAGGACTGTAGGGACAGTGTCCTTAAAAGTGCCAGATTTAGAAACACTTGTGGCCTACAGGTATGGGGTGACTTGCAAGCAGCTGCAGAAGTTGCATGTGGTGGGGCAAACCCATGTGGACCTACATGAGAAGCTTGCTTCATCTTCCTGACACCAGGGAGTTCATGGAAGAGCCTCTCCCAGTATGGCTGGATGTCATTTTGAGAGGTCTCAGGGAACGGTTTTGACACCTCCAAAGTTACATGAAGTCTAATTGTGAGATGCAGCAGTCTTCCTGAATTATACTTGCAAAGTGATGGAGAAGTTTTTTTCACAGGGAACAGGAAAAAAACTGGCTCCCCAGCTCATCTGATCAGTCAGGAAATGCTGCTGTGAACCTCACCCCGCATGTGATAACAGCCCAGGGTCAATGGGAAATCAGTAATACCATGTTTGCTTGTATCTGTGCTGTGTGTGGCAAATCTAATGAGCAATTGATTTCAGCTACACATAGAGTTTATCAAGCACCATGAGACATGCTGTAGCAGAGTAGCTGCTGTACATCTTTTATAAAATCCTAGGATGGTGTTATTGCTGCCCTGTTTGGGTTATCCTGTGTCAGATTTTTTTTAAGAGATAGCAGATGCTTTTTGTTTATTTTTGCAGGTGGATTACCAGTCTACATCTAAGACACTGTGCTTGCTATTTAGAGGGCATGCTATATAACAGCCCCAGATAGATGGCCTGATATTGTTGTGTTTTGCATAGCTGCAGCTTCCTCTTTACTTATGGCTCAGCGAGTACTATCAAGAGCTTAGCTTTAAGGTAAAGCTTCAGGCTTTGTCAGCCTGAAGACATACCTAAGGAAATAACGAGCGATAATGCAGCCTGAGTCAGTGAGTGCCAAAAAAGATATAGGTGTGCATTTTAAACTTCTAACCATGGTGTTAGCTTCCGTGCTAATGGACACCACTTGGGGTGTCCTTCTTGTTTTAATGCTGCTCTGGAACCAAACTCAGCCAGCTATAGGCTACGCCAGCATTCAGGTAAACACGGGCTTTGTCAGGGCCTCATGTCCCCAGGCACCTGCCACACATCACCGTGGTGGGCTCGCACAACCCTGCCTCACACAGAGGCCTGGGAAGGGCTGGTAGCTTGAGAAGGCTGCAATTTGCACCTCTTGGCTCTTCTTGTTTGCCATTACTGTTTTTTCACCATTGCCACCTTCTGCATTCATGTAGAGCAGGGCAGCATTTACCACAGCACGTGTACCATGATAACTGTTTCGTGATCGTTTTTAGAAACCATATTCTTTAGACAGACAGTTGGCCTCGCTCTGTTTATGCCATGTTAAAGGAGGGAGGAGAACAAACTGTAAGACTCCAGCAGAAATCAATCTCTTCAGAACTGTAGAATTGCAATAGGATTTTTGCCACAGAACAATTCCCTGCAAAATGGAAAGGCACAGAAAAAGGCAAGCAAATTCCTGTAAATGGTGAAGTCACATATCTCCATATCTGTATATAACTAACCCATCAGCATTTATCAAAATTAGTGGTTTTACTAATCTTGATAAAACATTGAGGGGAAATAAATATTATTTTTGTCATGTTTGCTCAAATAAAGCCCGGATTTTGCCCTCCAAATCAGAGGTGCTAGAATGTATTGATATGTGCCAACATTGCATTATTATAGAGTCTTACATGTCTTCATGGTCTCTTGCAGACACACAGTTGCGTGCTCCTCCTGCCCTCCAAGCTGCCTGGAGAGGGACTGATCAGGACGCCCGTAGATTGTACTGTGCTGTCAGAGGGGCACAGAGCACCTTTGCATCAGGGTTGGGCTTTGAAGATGTCTTTTTTTGCAGACAGAATAGGCACAGTTATGTCTGTAAAAGCTGTGCAAATATGCACGTCTTTCACCTTTACAAATCAGGTATGGATTTTATGCTTGTATTTTAAGATCCTTGAATGTGGCCTTTATTTGTACCTAGCAAATCTTGAGAAGCACAGGAAGTTTGATAGGGTGAACAAAGGTAGTAGTATGAAATATCTAATGCATCTTGTGTGTTTGTGTTTTGTTTCAGCATCTTAAAACCTGGATATGCTGGGAAAGAGCAGGAAGGAACATAGAGAAAAAGCTGCAGTACAAATCACATCTGCAAATCCTTCCCCTAACTGTAGTGACATTAAATTCCACCCAGCTTCAAGAATGCCACAGGGCAAAGGCACAAATAGCCAGAAAAGTGGGAAGATACAAAAATGGGGAATTACAAGAATGCCTAGTGGGGGATGGCTTCTATTCTTCTATAATGAGAAGGAAAGGCAGGGGAAAAAAGCGCAAACACAATAAATTAGTGACAGGGAGGGAAAAAAAGGGGAAGGTTTTCACCTCATTGAATGACACAAGTGAACACCTTCCTAAACAATGTTCAGTTAAAAATAATTTCTTGACTCTTCCAAGTAACTGTGGTTGAGATTTCCTCCTAGAACTGCATTTCTGAATAAATTACATTATGTTTGAAAAAGCGGCTAGATAGATGTTCAAAGTGCAGGAATACGCAAACATAGATATACATGAACCCCAGCACACACAGTCGAAGAGTAGAATAACTTGCTTAAAATCACCTACTGTAGGGCTGTGTCAGTGGGAACTGGACTAATGCAGCATTTGATGAGAGACTGCAGCACTGGGAGCATCAAAGTGGAAAAGATTTGCACGGCTCCTGCTGTGGTAGGCAAATGCACAAGCCCTTTCATAAATTGCTCAAGCTCCATGTTAAAATTAGTTAGGATTTGGCCTTTCTTTTAATGGAAGGTAGGAAAAAGTCAAGAAGAGAGAGTAAGACCCAACATGGCAGAAAACAGAGAACCAGGTAACAGCTAGGGAAAAAAAACCCACACCTCCTTTTACACATTATGCTACCTGTTTTAAATGTGTCTACCTTCTCAGCCCACACACTGGGTGTTGCACTTAATATTGATGGTTAATGAAAATCAAGAAACAAATGTGTTAATCTTTAGTGTTTACTTAGCCATACAGACCAGGAGGTTGTGACCTACAGGGTAGCATTACTAAAATGTTTTAGTTTTATGTTACACATTCAAGTATTTTATGTTACCTTTCTGTTATTTTCACAAAAAACAAACCCTCCTCCATCTGTTTAGTTAAAAAAAAACGAAAAAAACCAAACAAGTTGTAAAACTATGCCCCTGCTTCCAAACAAATAATGAAACCTTAATGTGAATAAACATGCCTTCATAATCAAAGCTGAGACTGTGATCTAACTGGATAATAATTCACTTGTAATATCATCAGAATGAGTTATCAGCCTGAGTATTGTTGGTGCAGGTGTAACTAAATGAATTCAGGCTCATTGTATCTGGCACTTACTTGCTTATACGGGTGTTGGGAGCATTAGGTCCTTCAATTTTTCATAACAAGCAATGCCATTAAACTGCCACAGAGCAATATAAATCAGAGATTTTTTTCTTAGACCCCATAAACAACTAACAAAAGTGTTATGGTTGCCAGATTCATCATGTGTTTTTATACATTCATCAACCAGAACTGACTATAACCATTTTCATCGGGCTATTTTTTTTTTTGCTATTGTTTCAACAGTGTATGAAAACCAATGTGGAAATATAAGAGAAATAGTCTGGCCTGAAGAACTCACTGTCAAAGGCGTAGAGATGATAATGGGATCCAAACATAGATAAGGATCTCTGCTTGTATGCTTCTCTTCTGCACCGGGACTCATATTTTAGTTGTTACATGCACAGTGTGAGCAACAAGAACAGAAAACTATGTGACTGCAGAGTGGAGTCACGTGTCATTTAGAGCATTTTGGGGTGTATGAGTTTACATAGTTGATATACACATGCAGGCATGTCTAAAATAGATGCTTATATGGGTGATTTGATTTGACCTACTAACATACCTCTATATTGAGTCACTTAAAACTGGAAAAACAAGAATGGAAATATTAGGGAAAAAATATGCATTGATATTTTTCAGACGTTGATGTTATTCTTTGGTTTGGTTATCAGAACATGAACTGTTTTCATTGATCAGCTTAATAGGAGTTATAATCTACTGTATAATAAAAATATATCAGACTTTGTTTCTCACAGATAAATTTTTCATCTTCCATTTACTACAGAACCATCTAATCCTAATCAATTCAGTCTCCCTCAACAGCAGAACTCTTTTGCCTCTCACCAGCATGACTAACTTTGCCTGACCTGTCACAGAGAACTGAAGGAAATCCCCCTGTATCAAAAGGGAAAAATTACACACTTCCTTCCATGCTTCATACATCAGTACTTTTTTCAGTCCTCTGTAGAATACTTCTAAGATGCTCATTACCTGCAGTACAGGAATAAATTCAGCCATCATTCCCTAGGTACAACCATTTAAAATAATGTCACTTGTCCTCAGTTATGCCAGATTCACTTAATGCATCTGAAAAATAATTATCTTCATATCAGGTATTTGCTGCTATTTAGAAACCAGCTATAGAAGCCAAAGAATATTATGAACTCTTCAAACAAGTTTTAATCAAATAGCTGTCAGAAAATGCCCAAAACAGAAATCTTTGCTGCTTTTATCTACAATTTGTAATTAACATATGAATGAACTGCATATTTGAGTTTTCACCAACATAACTGTTTCCCCCAGGAAATCACAGTTAAAAGCTGAAGTGAATGTTCTTTTAGAAAGTCTACTTTGTTTATAGAAATAACCCTAGCAGTTAATGTCTGGCAGAGCTTCAAACTTGGAATTACATTACGTTGGTAATTTTAACTTTATCATCTTAAATAGATCCAGTTTGGATGTATGAATACAAGCAAAGTAGGACAGCCCTCAAAGAGCTGCCTTTAAGCAGGCTTTATTCTATCCCATGAAGCTTTGTAATTCCTTCTGTTATTATTAATAGCTGTTAAGTGCTGACAGCATGCTTGGCACTGAATGAAACGCAGGAGCAGACATGGTTCTTGTTAAGGGTGGCCCTCGGGAGGCCATTTACTGTGTGTAACAACAACAACTTTATTGGAATAGTAACCCACTAACATAGCTGCAGCTCGGGTGTCAGGAGATGTCGCTGTTTAGACAAAATAGTGATGTGCACATGCATGTAGGATATAACTCTTTTACACATTAATTTTGTCACAGCTAACGAGGCTATCAGCTGAGCAGACAAGACTTTCCGTGATAACCAAAGAAAAGCTGTGGCCTGGAGTGCAATTTTTTGCAGGGTTTTCTTCCTCAGCAGTGTGAGTACAGACCCAGGCCAAGCTCTTAGGAGCATCACAGGTGCTGGATGCACTGGGACGGAAAGAGGACCTCAAAGGGCAAACCTCTGCAACTAGAGGATACAGCAAGTTCAGCCACGGGATTAAAGGAAATGGCAGAAAAGAACAGGCAAGAGTTTTAAGCAGAGGAGCCTTGAAGCTGTCTTTCTTTTGAGGCAGGAGCTATGGAAGTGTTCAAAAAAAGATTTAAAGGGACTGGGGGAATGGGAAGCAGCTGCAGACCCTGAACCCAAGACGCTTGGTGGGACCCAAGCTTGTGTTCCAGAGAAGAAGATAGGGTCTCTGCTCTTGTGCTGCAGGGAAAGCTGGCATGCCCACATCATCTGTCTACAGCCATGAGTAGCATACAGAGGCAATGCCCAGTTCCTGACCTCCAACAGATGTTATGGGCCAGCTTTAGCCTAGCCAAGATCAGAGCTCTTCTGTGTCATCACCAATGGAGGGTGGAAAAGAAAGAAGAGAGGCAGTGGCACCAAAGCTCTGCTGACACGTTCATGCTCTAATGTGTATGTGAATCAGGAGCTTTGCAGGGGACGTTTAACCCTCAGCTCCTGATCAGGTGTCTGTGCAGTGCCCAGAGCAGATGAAAAGCTCTTCTCTTTTGGATCTGCCCCCATTCTTCATCCCTGTATCCAAGCACAGCTCTCAATATTTAAGGTGGGGTTGTGTTTGCTTCTGCTTCTCCAAGGCTCTGCTTTGCTACTCCGGCCACAGCCACAACCAACCTTACGATAAACAAGTCTTGTTGGGGGCATCTGACTTGTAAGCAAGGCTAAAGCTCCACAGAACTAGATGTTGCAGATGTAAGTTACCCCTGGGTATACAGATGCTGGTTGGTGATAATGGCAGGAGAAAGTAGGTCCAAACAGGTCAAATAGTTTTCTTGAAACTGTTTATCTTAGTTTCATCGTAATTGCCTGGCTGGCTTGTTTCCTGCCGCACAAAACCTTCCCTCCCCCTTCAATGTCATCTACTCTCAAACATATTCTAACATGCCTCCTGCCCTCTTTGCTGTCTGCCTTCTAACACTAACTTTAGATACTTTTTGAGTACCTTTGCCTAAAAGCAACCAGATTGTTGAAAAATGCTTAATAACACTCTGAAAACCACATAGGTTTAAGGTGTTGCAGCTAGTTACTCGAAAAATTACTAATTCAAAAGTTATTAGTCACTTGTGGCCATTTAGGCCATAAAATATATGAATGAAATTAATTTTTTAATTTCCTAGGGAATAGCTTTGCTTTCCATACTCCTGTATGTAGTCTTCCCAGTGCTGTTAATCTCTGCTTTTCTGTAAAACCCATTGATTCCATCTGATGTACTAACACTCGAGTTTGCAAAGGCTGTTCTCTGCACAGCGTCTAGAAGAGTTGCACCCATTTGATCATGATGCATTTTTAAAAGGAGCGTTGGAGGAGGTGGTATGGATGGGGGGGTCTGCAGGGACTCCACCAGGGACTGTGCAGAATGAGCTAATTTCCCTGTCATTCCTCTGCTGGGAACATGCTGTCATACCTCACACAGGACTGAAGCTGTAGGGGTGTTATTTGCAGGTGGGCACCATGGGGTAGATGTTTTCCAGTGCACTGAAGGGATCTGAGATCACAGGCACCCTGCCCAGATTGCTGGGGTCCACTGCCCTGCTGCTGCTGCAGCACAAGAGGCAGAAGTACCAGCGAGGCTCGAGCTCTCTGCCTCTGGTACAGGGCAATTGTGCAGCAGAGGCAGCGTGGAGGGCTGAACTAACTGTTTGGAAACCTGAGTAAATATTCAAACAGAATATTCAACCATGATGCTACAGCTGGACTACCTAAGAGGGGATTTTCAGCTGCGCTGTATTGCGTTGCAATGGCTGTGGAGCAGACCTCCTCCTCCCTCCTTGTACCACTGCAGTGCTGATATAGCCCTAAGCCTAAGGAAAGATAAAAGATACAACATACTGACCAATCCAGGAGTGGTTCATGTTCAAGAATATTTTGATTGTGACAGCAGAAATAATGCCTCTGTTACAAGACAGTAAATAGGAAGCCCTTCACTAAAACTACTGTTGTCTACGTTAAAATCAGTATTTATATATCCTTGGTTTCTCTTTTCTGTCAAAGAAAAACCTAAATTAAAAGATTTGTCTTCTTCACACTCACTTTTTACTACTCCTTGCTGCATTTCATATCATCATTGCTCCTTAAGCCCAAGCCTCTCCCAACCTCCCTCCTCAACAAAGCACCCACTTGACTTTTCTCCTATCACTGCTCCTTTTTTCTTTCAGTATTTCAGTAGAGAGTATGCTTGATTTAATTGTTTTTTAAACACTAACTCCTCTGTCATCACACTAAGAAGAGCAACCTGGTGCCTCTATCATAGAAGTAGCCTCTCTGTATTTTGCTGTTGTGTTAGTAAATTAACCAGCATTTCACTTCTCCAGTATGATTGCAGATAAGATGTTCATAAAGGCACATCCAAGCAGGCTTTGAGGAGAATAAAACGTAGAGTTGCAAAGCATCCTAATTAAGGCAGAAAATAGGCCTGGCAATCTTCATGGTACTTAATATGTCATCTTCTTCCTATCTCTTAAACCCAATAATCTGCAAACCACCACTATATTGGAGCGTTATATCTGCTATAACTTATGTCAACGTGGATCACACACACCCCTTTTTCTTAAACAATGTTTGGCAGCCAAATGAGTGTGGAAACTAGACTGTTTTACATTAGTCAGCAGTACATTTAAATCATTCTTACCAAATGATTTACTGTGGATTGCAAATTCTTATATGGCATTTTAAGTTAATCATTAGGCAAAGTAATATATCACTAAAATGATTGGGCGCATATGTATTTTGCTTCAATGATTCTATATTTCTCTTTGGTTTGGAAGACTTATCTACTCCTATTTTCCACAGTTAAAGAAAAAAAAAATTTAAGAGAAAAAGACAGAAGAGCCCCAACAGTTCTGCCTGTCTTCTCCAACTAGTGCTCAAGTCAAGAGGATTTTCCTCCCTGCAGGAGGGTCATGTCATGAGGAGACACTGGTAAGTTGGTCTGTGCTCTCCAGACAGACATTGGCAGATGTCAGTATCGCACAGCATTTCCACACCTCACCGTGTCCCCACTACAGGAAAAGCTGGAGGAAAAAGACCAAGACTTTATATCAAATAAAATAATGAATGACCCATAGAATATGTAAAATGGAGTATCTCAGAGGGAAAAAAACCCCAAAAAAATGAACCAAAACAAAACTAACCAAACAAAAAAAACACCAAAAAATTGTACTCATTCTCCACACATAGACAATTCTGCAGAGTCCTGAAAATTTTAGGTGTCCTATGACAGTGGAAAAAAAGGATTTGCTGATTCTGTCTAGCAAGAGAACTTTGGAACCCAAGTGAAAGACAGGTAGATCACACTAATAAAACATGGGCTGTTGCAATAGATGGAATAGATGGAATAGATGGATCCTTAAAAAGAAACAGTGACATAAAATAAATTTTATTTTATTGCTGTGGGCCAGGATCCTGCCAGCACTGAAAGATAACAAGCAACTTTGCATTTACAACATAAATGAAATAAGGAAGACAGTTATCTCTGCTTCAGAGGCAATAAAAATAAAAAGAAACCATGCATCAGTGCAAAGTTACCTGTGTGCAACTGTGTGCAAATCAGGACTTGTGGCCCTAACCCTGTATCCTGTTGCATGCAAACAGCTGCACAGTTGGTTTCACTGGGGCTGTGCAATGTCTGCAATGATCCATTCCTTTGAGCCTCATGCTTGGCATAGTAAAAATAGGCGAGATGTGAATTCCATACTCACTTTGGCTCCAAACATATCTTTCATCTGCAGTTTCAGATGGTTGACAAATAACAGACAGGATTACCACAACATTTATTTCATTCATTAATGCCCTTAGGTCTTACTCAAAGCATAGAGCAGAAAAAAAAAAAAAATGTTCCAGAAATGAAGGAGTGATCTGGTATTTATTATTAACTTCTGTTTGGAATTCCCTCCTTAGGTTTCCAACACATTCTGTAGACAGATCAGACTCTACGCTCCTCAGAGATATTTACCGCGGATTGTACCACAGGGTGTACACAATTTCCACCATCAAAACTCTTCACTAGAAGTTTTTAAAGGAAGGCACATATCTCTCCCTGCACCACTTGGCTATTGGCAGCCAATGCCAACACTCAAGAGATGACAGGAGAAGAGAAGCATTCACTGGGACAAAAATTTCAGATCATCAAGCAAGGACAATGCTTTGCGTTGTCCCTAGGATGAAACTGAGAGCCACTGCCAGTCATAAATCATAGGCGCATTGCTTTCTGATGGAAAAGTAGATGGAAACGAATGATGTTCAGGAGGAATCCGATCCTGAAGTGAACAAGGCAGAGGTAACCATACTTGGGAAAAAAATCAGCTTCTCTCCCCACAAAATCATGCAAATGCGATACAATAAACTGTCATAAACTAGAGGCGACACTAGTCAGCCTGGACTGCAATCCAGAATTCAGCCTAAAGTGCACAGGTTTCCTACACAGTGTGTACACACCTAAGAAGCATGTAAGCTTGTCTGACCTTCTACAGTGTATGCACCAGATGTGTATCTCTGTAGGAAGCTGTCTTCACCTACATGAGTAATATGGCCCTGTATTCTCTTTGGATCATATGGTCCACATGGGCCATGGGGTTTATAAAGTGGATTACAGAATTTTCTCTGGTAGGGAAGGCTGACTTCACTTCCTGTCTCAACTCAGTGGCTGGTGGCTCACACTTACATCGGTCCTACCCACAAAAACATAGACCTCATTCCTCTTGTAGCTGTAATGAGTGAAGAATTTAGGCTAATATGGTGAGAGAGCATGGTTCCAGCCTCATAACCAGCATCATTTGGAAAGCAGAGAATTCTGGGGCTTCGAGTCCCCTTTTGAGGAACTAAAACAAAAAAAAGCACTAGATTAAAAGTATTGGTAGATCAGGATACAGGTGCTAGAAGTGTAACATTGTCTAAAAACCAAAGATATGGAGCTGTGCTCCATCATGTTGAGTTTTGGATTAATTTCTGCAGTGCAACTCAGCTTAAGAAGGGCAGTGGCTTAGATACTCTCATGACAAATGGGAAACATAAATTTCAACTAAGATTTTTCAACTTTTGAGGCTGAGCAGGACATTGAACCAAGGTCTCTCACTTCCACCTCAGTGTTATATGTACAATGGCTCCATCATTTAGTCCTGTCTTTCAAGCTGGCACCTGGCAGCATATTTCCTCCAAAATAAATTAGGTCCAAAGTCAGAAACTTCCCCATGTCTCCTAGATGATCTTAAAATTTACCTGCTCAGATAGGTCACACAGAGAAGGACTAGTTAAAGAGAAAACTAGCAAAAATTTAAATTAATATTTCATGCTGATACTGAAGTCTTGGGATCCACATAAGCCCTTAGGGAGGAAAGGGGGAAAGAGCAAGACTGGGTAGTAGCCTTTAGCAAAATTGTATGATAGTGCCCATAAAGACCCCAAGTGGACAGCAAAACCCAGTATTGACTGGAACACCCAGGTTTCTAGACTTTGAACAGACTTAAATAAGACTGATGGTCTTAGGGTTCAAAATAAAATAATTTGGGGTAGATGCTGTAAATGTAAACTTCTGGAGAGTTACACAGCAGCCTAGTTGGGATTTTGCGAGTCCCAGTGAACACCCAGTTCTTTCTCAGCCCTCTTTAAATACCTATATATTTCAGTGTATCCTACTCCAAGGGACTGCATACATTGTCCAGTGTTGCATAACAGGATAGTGATGACAAAACCACTCCAAGCATTACTTGGAACTGCATTGTTTTTCCTTCCAAAAAGGTGAAGTCTAGTATCAAAGAGTTTTGTATGTACTACTCTGTGAGCTAGAAAAAAGGCAATCTTTGCTAAACAGTCTCCTTATAAAGGCCCAAGACACAATCCTCATGGAATTTATTTTTTCTTCCAGCTAAGACAGCAGGATTGAGCCTTTAAGTATCTTTGTTAAACTAGTTAATAGATTATTGTCCAAAGTAAACATATTTCAGTAAGTGCAAGACTGTTTTTTTCCTCCCTCTTTCCGTCTTTTGTTCAACTTCAACTCAGCTATTTATGATTCATTTCATGAGACACTAGGTTTTCTCTGAAGGCACTAAAAAGGGCCAGAGCTATCAAACAGTTTTAGTGACTAGTGCCAACAAGGAACTGTTTTCCTCCATGCTATAAAACAGGCACTGTCAATAGACTACAACCGGCAATAAACTATTAAAAAAGGAATTTATGATGGCTACTTATTATCCTCCTGAAATAATGTTGTTACAAGGCTGCCCTTTCCAGTCCTCCACACGGATCACATGGCAGATGTCTAACAAAGGGAAAGGCCTGAATCCACAGGGACCAGCTGCAAACAGCCCGGGAATTGCCCCACGTTACGTGGGCACACACCACGCCGGGGTTTCAAAGCAGCAGAGCAGTTGTCCGACACTGGACTTAGGCTTGTTATGCATGAACTCTTGATTTAAGGTGGGATCTTAATTAAATTATGTATAGAACATGTTGGATCATTTTAATAACTAAATATCAAATTATGTAGGAATGTTTATTATTGTTTAGCTAGGAATTGGTGAACCACAAGGATAAAATAAGAAATAGCACAAACCTCAAATAGAATCAGATCTGCCTCCTTTTTTAGATTTTGAAAAAAGTCCCAGTTCTAGTTCTTGTCCCTTCCTCTCCAACCCCATAACGGGCTTTCTTCTCTGCTGAAGTGTCTGCCTCTGTTAGGTTGACATCTGACTGTGATACGGATCTGTAATTGCTATAAATTGTGGTATACCACTGGCATCAATAGAGCTATCCTGTCTTACTCCAATTAATGAACTGCTGCCTTCAATAAATATTTCATAAAGAAAGGGGAAACTATACAGCTCAAACTTCAGCGCCCTTTGGATTGTCTCCTTTTGATCTGGACCTTCATCCAGTGGTCTCTTGAATTCCCAGTATGTCAGACTGGAGACACAGAGGCTGCGGTCAAGGCTGAATGTACCGCCCTCGGGGGATGTCTCCTAATTACCAGCGTCTTTCAGGAATGACGGAGAAGGTCCTAAAGGTGTGTAGGGAAAAGAGGGGGGTGGTGTGAAGAGTATAAGGGAAAAGGAACTTTGGCATCTAGAGAAAGGAAAGCTAGGCTGAGTTGAGAAAAAGAGAGAAAAAAAAAACAAAAACAGTGAGGTGTGGAGGAATGGGATGGAAGTCACTGAAATTCCGATAAAAACAAAAGAGAATTGCAGCGTCAAGATTTCTGAATGTCCTGATCACTCGTGGTGGTGTTATCAAGGGGGATTCTTCCTCCCTCCCCAATCCCTCCCTCCCTGTTGCTGCGAGCAGAATAGTTGCCCGATATCCTGTTCCCCAGGCAGTTTACCTAAGAGAAAAAATTACGATAATTTTTAATAGCAGATACTACTCCGAGAACACAACACTTACTCTCAGCAAGAGACTATTCCGTAGTCCTTGAATCCGGTTTTGTTCATTTCATGGACTCCAAACAAAGAATGTACACCACAGAAAACCGGGAAGTGGCATGCGTAGAGACCTCAAACGAAAACGAACCATTTTACTACGGAGAAATTTTTACGAATAGCGACTCTACGCTAAGAGTACTGTTGAGCTGAGCATGAATTAAACTGCTGCTGAGATTGTAACGCTGGGTTTACGATGTGTTCGGTTATTATTTCTCAGCGAAGGAGACAACCCTGCCTGTGAATGTCGCTTGCTGGCTTCTTGACTTAACAGCTCATCTGTGTCAAGACCGCATCTCTACAGCTAGAAGAGCAGCAATTAAAATACCAAGACCATATGAGAAGCCGTATATCCCGCAAACCCACTGAAACTAGAACTTGCTCGCTTCCATCTCGGACTGCCTGTTTACATGGTTGCTTCTCAGTAAGTTATAGTAATAATAGTAAGAATAATAATGATGATGATGACGCCACCTTTTATTCCCGCAACACTTTCCGCCCCTGCGACACTCCCACGGCCCGCAAGCACCCACCCGGCAGGCCGGGGTGTGGGGGTGAGCCCAGCCTGCGGCCGGCCGCGCCGCAAAACCTTCCCTTCCCTGGGACACCCTGCAGGGAAATACACTCCTTAGTCATTATTTGACTCTTCTTGCCGGCGAACGAGCGTTCTAAAGTGAAACCATCACCTTTCATTTAGCCCAGAGAAGACGGCAGTAAAAAACTCTAAATCTTTAAAACCCGTGGTGCGGCAGTATTTTTTTTAAGTAACGAGCTTTGGAGGCAAGTAAAAAAGAAAAGTGTTTAAGTGTGCACGAACAGAGAGAACCATTTAATTAAAAGCATGAAAGAAGACGAAAGACCACATTCGTTCCTGCTTTTCGGTAACATATGCCTATCCTATAATTGCCTGTAAATAGCCACTGCAAAAGCAACTCATATTAGTGGCTTTCTGGATGAGGGATGGAAACTCTGACGACTTTAGCTGTCGAAAGCTTACATGAACTTGTGCTGGGGGAAAAAAAAAAAAAAAAAAAAAAAGGTGGGGGGAGGGCGGAAGAAGAAAGAAAACCAAACCTATAGAAACACTGCCTTGAAGGGATATTTTTCCAATTATCACCTTGGCAAGATACAGTACCGTACTTCCAAAGCCAAGCTCTCCCTCTCTAGCACGGGTTTTGCACTCTCCCAAATGTCCTCCGCTTCTCTCCCTCCCTCGCTCACTCTCCCAAGCTTTCCACGGATTTGTACAAATCACCCACAAAAATGCCCCTGGGTGTCGTTTCGCTGTGCTCGGAGCCGACGGGCGAGCGGGGCTGTGCCAGAGGCTACCGCTCCCACCTCACGGCCGCAGCCCCTCCGGGGTACGGGGCGCCAAAGCCGCTGTCCTGGGACACCCCAGGTCCTCCACACAGATTCGAAAAACATTTATTTTTTTTTCCTGGTGGAGAGGTAGCCCTTTGCCAACCGCCTCCGTAAGACACCGCACATTTTAGAGCGGTGCGTGGGGAGAAAGGAGAGGGTTGGAGGAGGACAAATAAAGCCTGGGTGGGGGGCCCTGCAGGTCTCCTCGCAAGCCCGCTGCCCTCAGAGCGGGCATAGCCGAAGCCCCCTGAAGTGTCCGCCGCCCCAGATCCCGGGGTCGAGCTGTGGGAAAGCCGGGCTGGTGGGGAGAGGGGGGAGCGCCGGGCTGGGGGGGGCTCCCTTCCCGGGCACCAGTGTCCCCTGTAGCGATGGGGTGGGGGGTGCGAGAGGCTCCGCGGGCAGAGCGCCCGCGAAAAGAGCTCCGTGCGACTCTGTGGGGGGGGCGGGGGTCTCCGGAGGTAACCCCGTGGGGCCGTGTTTTCATTTCTCAGACGTTTTGTTAATGCTTTGGTCACAGCACCCTCGTCCTTCCCGGTGTCGCTGCGCTGGGCTGTGATTTTATGAGCGGACCGAGCCGGGAGATGGGGATTGACACCTAAAGAGCGCGCACTCTCCGCTCTGTTGTACTAAAACACTAAAACCACTAAAACCCCTGGCTACATCGGCAGCTTATTTCAGGCAGAAATGTGAGCGTGCCAAGCTGGCACAAATTCCACCGCCTTCGCCGACCCGCATCCATGCGGCTGCAGCGGGACAACCATAGATGCTGCGGGAAAGATTTGTCCCTAAAGAGGCAGCTCCCGCAAATTCTTCCCCTCGGCCGCCGCCGCCGTGGGCGCACCCGAGACCGGGGAGGGCGAAACCGCGGTGCCCGGCTCCCCCCTCGCCCTCCTGCCTTGCCGCTGCTCCCCTCCGCCCCGCCGGCGGGCCCCCCACTCCCACCCCCCGGGACTCGGTGCGGGCTCCCTCCGCTCATGGAAAGGCACCGCCGGGGGACTTTTGCGGTACTTGTGGCACCGGACAGATCTGAGAGCGGAGGAGCACGCGGACCTCCTCCGTGCCCGTCTGACCGCCAAAGTCTGGTTTTGAATACGTGCGTGTTTTTGCAAGGCGAGAGTTTTCCATTACCTGTTGACTGGGATCACGTACGGAGGGGAAGCTTTCGATATAATGCTGGTTTTGCTCACTGTAAATCCCACATGTTGCAGCCAAATTCTTACCAGCTGGGAGGGCCAGAGCAGTAAAACCCAGCAATTCTGTTTCGTCATAAATCAAGTTTATGAACTGTAGTACAAGGTATATAACTCTGGAAGCTGCGCTTTTTAGTGGTAAATGGCTGTTGAAATGTTCTACTGCGGTATTGTCAAATTCCCTTTTCCACCTAAAACTTGATACGAGCTAATTTTCACAGCGATCGTCATCTCTTGCTTAATTTGGAAGAAAACCACCTGGCATAAATTGTATTAGGCAAACAGAAAAGTAAACCTCGAAGTGCAGCATTTAGGATAACACCACCCCACCCCAACACCCCCCCCCCCCCCCCCCCCCCCCCCCCACCCCCCCTACCCCCCCCCCCTCCCCCTCCCCAAGGGGCTGATGCTGCCCCCAACCTACGGTTCTGATTCGCACACCGGCAGTCCCGTGTGTGCGGGAGCCCGGCCGCGGCAGGCTGTCACGCAACTGTAGTCAGAGAATAAGTGACCTAATTTTTAAAAGGAAAAGTACCCGTTCGAATTTCGTTTTAAGGGGCGCTCTCTCTCCCCCCCTCCTCCCCCCCACCCCCCCTTCCATACCCGCAATGCGGACAAGAATATTGGGAGAGAATTATTCCCGCATAAGAAAAAAAAAAATAAACCCCATGCCAGCGTACTTGGTATTTCCTCCTCGCTTTTAATTTCTTACTGACTTATTCAGGAGGTTTTTAGGAAAAGAGGAGCCGAAGGAACAAACTCGTGGTGTCCTCTCGTTCGTGCTTGGAGACTGCTTTGCAGCTAGACCGAGATGACTCCTGTGCCTCTCATTCAAACTTTAAATTACCATCTACAGCGAAGTTCAACGCTTCTTGTCTGGGGTTTCACCCTCCACTAGGTAGAAAGGTTCTCTAGAACTATCTGGAAATATTGCACTAAATGTAGTTTAGAGCGTTATTTGCTCTTCATTTTTTTTCATAACTGCATTTACGATTTCTAGGGACCTTTTCAGAGCGAGCTGCGGCGTTTAGCAAGTCACCGGCGATTATTACCATTACAATCACAACCGCGAATATTGAGGCGACTGCCAATAAAAATGTATCGATCCGGCGGCAGAGGACACCGCAGTACGACAACTAAATGAAAGACTTGTGTAGACTCTTCCTAGTCCCGGGAAGCAGGGTACGATCTCTAACAGGGCTCTGCAGCTTATCAAAACTTGTCTAATCAAATCAAGGAAGTGAAAGTAGGGAGGAAAAGGACTGGCACTTCACCGAGTAACTTTTGGAGCTGGAAGAGAAGTTAGGGATCGAGTCGAATTGGGTTTGCTCATGCCAGCGTGCTGGTGAGGATGCAGCGGGCATCTGGGCTAGGAAAAAAAAAAGCCGATACGTTGTCAGTTTTTCTCCATAAAAACAATCACCCGAAAGATTCTCGTGAGAAACGGCTGACAGGATTTTACCCTTGGGGGAAAGAAAAAAGAAACCACACGCCACACACTCACACACCCCCACACACCGCATTTCAATGACAACCTGTTATATGCTGGGGATCCCCCGGGACTCTCAAAGAGGTGTCTCTTGCGTTTGAACCAATTTAGAGACACTTTAAAACTAATTATTGCTCGGTTTAATAATTGTTCCATTTCCCCGTCCGGTAGCAGGAGATTTAGTCACAGGAAAAGCGCCACAGATACCCGCAACTGCCTCAAGAAAGTACAGAGACGTGCTTCACCTCTCCCCGTGGGACTGGGCTTGCATTTTGTGTTGTAATGTACTCAAATAAGTAAACATTAAAGTTAATGTCTCTCCATTCAAACTTCCGCTCTTTATTTTTGTGCAGTTGAGGAAAAGAGCAACAAGAAAATAAATAACACCCCCCCCCCCAAACTAAACTAAAATAAACCCCAACACCCAGGATGTTCTTGCTGGCGTTGTCCTTTGGGTGAACACCGTGTTTCCCTGCAGAATTTGCTACCTGACGCCTTGATTTTGGCATGGGGCTACGGCGTTGGCGGCGGGGACCGAGCGGGCAGAGGCAGGGCGGGAGGCAGCCGCCGCGGCTCGGGGGAAGCGGCACCACCGGGGGCGGGCACCCCGTTTGCTCTCTTTTGGAGCCTGGAAACAGGGTCTAATTTTATTTTTATATATCCTTATCAGTTTTTTAAATATCTTTTTAACATTTTTTTTTCTACTTATATTATAGACGGTCTATATGTCTATGCAGGCAGATCTAGATTAGCTGCTAAGAACGCTTAAAGTACAGGATAAAATGGGCAGAAAATTGCTACCGTTTGTGAGGTCGTTATAATACTGTAAAAAAAGATTGGGAGAATTAAGCCCTCCCGTCCTTTATATTCCGTGGTGTGTTATGAAGTCAACCAGCTTCTTGGAGTTTGGGATTTTACACAGATGTAAAAAAAAAAAAAAAAAAAAACCGCCCCCCCCCCCCCCTTTTTTTTTTTTTTTAAGGGAAGTGAGCTCTAACAGAGTGGTCTGCCCTGCTAGAATTAGATATGCTGCTGCTATCCGTGCCTGGTTTTATCCCTCATTATCCCTCATCCTTCGCTCCGGTTTCGTACGACAACCCGTATTAACAGCCGAGCCTGCCTTAGTACCGGCAACCACCTAGCCTACGGCAGTTCCAAAAACCACGGTGATTTACGCTCAGAAGCGCCGCTGCCAGAGCAGTGCTGCTGCTGCTGGAGACCTCCTCTAGGAAACGCAGTGCCTGCCCCTCGTCCTTCTGTCGGAACACAGCCCCATCCATTCCCACCTCCCGCTTTCAGAGGAGGGAGCATAAACCTCCCTTTTTTACCTCCCCGACGGAAAAGCAAAGCATCTGCCTGTCCCCCGTCTTTCCGCGTCCCCAAAACGCCTTAAACGCTCTGATGTTGAAGCGCTAACACACAAATGGGATTTCTGGCCGTCGAAGTCCAGCTCGCCCGACCAGGCGGCGAAGCGCTGGCTGCCCTGATGCGGGGCAGAAGAAGGAGGCAGAAGGCGACCGGGAAGAGCTTTATTAGATAAATGTATTAATCTGGATCCCAGCTGTATTTGCAGTGTTTTCCAAGATTCCTTTCAGAAATCTTTTCTTGTCGGATGTGGGTTTCCCTAATTAATCACTCATGCCGTTGTATACATTACAGCTCGAGAGTGTAATTTTAGTCAGTTGTTTTGAAGCGCGTTACTGTTCCCATCTGATTCGCGTTTGCCGACCGAAGCCCTACAAGAAACCCAACACGTGTAGGCAGGAGCCCCCCGCACCCGGCTCCCCGCCGCACCGAGCAACCGGTACCCCCCGACCTGCCACCGGCACTGGCCCCCCCCACTCCGTCCCGTCTGCGCGGCCCCCTGGGGCGGAGAGGTGCAAGGCGCTCCTCCCGCCCCTCCCCGGGCTCCGGGCCGCCCGGCGTCGCCCCCCGCGGCAGCGCGGCCCCCCTCCGGAGCGGACCCCGTCGCCCGGGATCCCGCAGCGACGCGTCTCCTTCCATCGCCTTCTCTTTTGCAAGGGCCGTCCCTCCTCCTCCTCTCTCTCCCCCCCCCCCCCACCTCCCCCCAGCCCGGGACCGCCCGGTTGCCGGGGTGCCGGCGCCGCCGGGCCCCGCGGCCGTTACGGCCGTTGGGGGGTGGGGTGGGGGGGAGGGTGGAATGAGGGAGGGTGGGCGACGGCAGCGCCCGCGGGCGGGGCCAGCCCCGGGGGCGCCGCCTTCCCCTTATTTCGGGGCGGTGCCGCCATTTCAGGGCGTCCCGGCGGCTCCGCCCGTCGAGGGGCCGGGCCTGAGGAGCGGCCGTCCCCAGCCGTCATGGGCCCGGGCCCGCCCCACCGGGCCGCGAGTGGCCAGGGGGACGTCTCGCTTCATCTGTCACCAGCTCTGCTCGCCTGCCCAGCTGTCAAAACAGGGGGTGTCTTTTTCATTCCAGCTCACAAAGTACCAAAGGGGAAAGGGGCTTTAATGCCTGTGTTTGGACACAAGCAATTATCCCTAATTATTGTTTTTCTTTTGAGCCTGCCCGTCCTGCTGGAGAGCCAGCAGATGAGCATGCCCTAATCCTCCCCAGTCGGTTGATCTCAGTGGGTTTTGCGGGACAAACCGGGCGAGAAGGCTTCGTGGCTTTCATCTCGATGTGAGTTTTGAACTGATTGAAACTCGTTGCGATGGGAGAATTAACCTCGGAGCCCAGGCTTTCAATGGCCCCTGATAAGAGATTATACGTGTTGATGGCAAGCTTTTCTTGGCAAAATGTTTTCAAAGGACTCGGAGCTGTTAAATCAAAGCCCCATTGAATTGGTGGTAGGCCTCTTTAGAGCTCTCCCCTCCTTCCTCATCCCCCAGTGCTGTGTGTTTGTAATTACTGGCAGGGGTGGGAGAAGGAAAACAGAAAATCCTCTTGGAGGTGCACACCCACGCACACAAGAGCGATGGGCAACATCAGCCAGAGAACTACGAGGAAGCCAGAATAAAATTTTCTCAATCCCAATTGGGATTGCCAACTGGGCAACTCCAGACACACTCAGGGCAGTGCAGCACAAGAGGAATCCTGTTCCACTGCAGTCTCCTGCTTCTTGCTTTTGTGGGGTTCCAATAGCAATCCAAGGACTCATGCTCCAATGTTATTTCCTCAATAATTCATCCTCTTACATATATATAAAAAAAGAATTAAGGGAGAGGAAATGTACAGGAAAGTTGGAGGCTATGTGGATCTTTCAGCCCCAGTCATGTGTGTGCTTAAGGAAAGCTAGGTAATATTTAAGAATGGCAGAAACCTTGGTGAGATCTCTTTAAGTAGGAGAAACAGGAGCCACTTATTCTTTGAGTTTGCTGCTTCTCCACTCGTCCAAATGTGTCCTCTAGGCTCTACAATTGCACATCATGGTACACAAGTCACCATAATTATGAAATTTAGTTAAAGACTTTCTCTTCCGCTGTCTCGGAATAGGAACTTTGAGAAAACCAGTGAGCAAAAGTGAAAGATATCTGTTCCCACAGCTCTTATGACTTAGGGAGTCTCTGTATGCTGACCCACCTTGGATTTTATAAACGAATGTGCGCTTATTCAGAGACAGTTCTGGCCAATGGATATGGTTCTGATTCTAATTGCGGTAGGCTGAGGCCTCACAGAAGAAAATCTTCGGGTAAGTAGAGGAGGAGATCGGTGTTTTCCATCAGACAGACAATCCGCTGCAAGAGAACTGCTGGTGAGAGTGTGGCTTTACAGCTACTGGCTGGCTAATGACCCAGCTGCAGGAGGAGTCCCGGGCTCCGGGCTATTGGAAATGTGTGCTTCGTGCTGGGAGTCACATGACCCAGACCGTCAGCTTTAAAAATCGATATTTTATTACATTTACCTCTTCTCTCTAACAATGTTCCATGCATTTTAAGTCCTTTGTTTAAAATCTTTGTTTGTGAGGGAACATTGCTGGTTTTAGAGTGCTCTGCTGGTTACTGGTAAGCCTTGGGTTCCCCACTCCTGATCCAAGCTCAAGCCAATGTAATTTACTGAAACCTCCATGACTCTGAACTCAGCTCTTTTTAATGCCTATAAGTGTTTGCCAGAACACAAACATGTAATTATTTTATTTTTTTTTTAATTTAGAAGCTTGGGCTATCATTATTAAAATATTATGATTAAACTGCTATTGCCTGTGCAATTGCACAGACAGTACGAGTGCCAGAACACTAACCTTTACTTTTTAAGTGACATTAATTTGCCACAAAAATCCAAGTTGTTTGTGGACCATTCAGCTTGTATTGTATCATGGAAGTTTCTTGCCAGCAGATCATTTAGTGGGCTTGATAGTAATTGGAAAATAGTTTCTGAATTGAAAATTGGTAGGGTTTTATTTGCTTTTGTCAAACAATATCTCAACAACAACTGGAATCACAAAATGCACATTTTGGCTTATTCAGTTCTTGCTGTTGACTGGGCCTGTGATTATTGGGGAGATTCTGGGAAGAAGAATAATAATAGCTTTACTTGTTCTGACTGTTTTGATTGTTGGAGTGTTCTGCAAGGGATCCTAGAGAGTTCACAGGCTGTGCAGGGTCTCAGTAGAATTTATACATTGCATGGGATCTCTTCTTTGGTGAAATGCCTGAATCATCACTGAACTGTTGCAAAGCTTGCCAGGAAGAACGTACTTGCAGAGATTTTACTCTCCATAGAATTTATAGCTTACTTAGGATGAAAAAAAACCTGTAGTAGAGTAGATAGAATAGAGCAGCTTTATATATATTTGGCAACTCTGAAGAGACATCTGGGGCCAAGGCTGTTTCATTGCTACTTCAGAAATGCCTGCAAGTCCTGAACAGTTAGAGTTTGCCACATAAAATAGCATGCATCCAATTTGTAAAATTAAAGGGCTGGTTTCAGCCCCAAAGACCTCAAAATTTATATACTCAGTGAGAAGCAGCACTTGGATCCAACAAGCAGATGGTGGAAATGTGGTATGATGGCAACACCTCATTCAGTACCAGCACACCAGCTCTCAGCCATGGTTGCAGACTAACAGCCCAGGCAGATGGGATGTTTCTCCTCTTTCACCAAAGGAAGAGAGACCCACAATATCTCATACAATGACGGACCTTCTGAAGTTCTTGGGATCAGGATGGTATTTTGGGTCAGCAGCTTCTGTGGTCTTGACATGTAGAAGAGTTTTGTCTCTAGCAGCCTCTGCTAGAGGCAGAGTTATATTTGCAACATAAAAATAACTGACTTTTCCTTTTGTACATCTCTATCCCATTGACTCCAGGACTTCCAGTGACTTACCTCCCTCTCACACTCTGGACTCAGGAAAATAATTTTTGTTTCCTAGAACAAGGAGGCCATATTAATATTTCCAATTCAGATATTTCAGATATTGTGATCAGTGATCACAAGATCCCTGTTGCTCACACAGGCCAATTAACGAACCCAGAAAGAGTTCCAACATGTTTCTGTCCAGGCCTTAAGTAGCAGAAACCAACATCACTATGACTATTTTCTCTCCTCATACAGATTTGCCATCTAATCACACACAAATAGCAATATAGTCCAGTCCCCTCCACTGAATTATTCTTTGCCATAGGTCAACAAATGCTTCATTCTTCAAAGCAATAACTAGACCATGTAGAATTAGACTTCAGTTGTTACTCAGCAGGAACAGAGGGGAGCTCTTATGTGGAAGTACCGTATGGGCCAAGTCCCACAGTTCTTATTTTTATACACGCTACTTACTTGTGAATATTTCTTTTGGTCCCTGTAATTATTTTCAACATTTATTACCATCAAAGGAAAAAAAAAATAGTGTCAATAGTTACCATGCATGCTGCGTCAAATACTTAATATAGCGAGAGCAATGTTTGCATGCGGAACTTAGTTGCCAAGCATTAAATCTCTTTTAGCTATAAGTGAGTTCTATCTTTCAACTCACATTTGTTTTTTAATGAAAAGGTTGGGGTTTTTTTTAAGTAAAAAGTAAATATTTTTAGTATTATTACTTGTTTAGCAAAAGTTTGCCTAAGTAAGATAATTATGTTTCTGTGTATCTTGGAATAACATAGTAGAATTTGAAAAAAAATTGCTCAAGGAAATCTGCAAACCTTTAAGAGAGGGCTTTTATAGCAGACCATTTTTATGAGATCCAAAAGTAAAAATGTTCCAGCCTGTAGCAGATGCCACAAGGTGCAGAGAAGAAATCACAAAGAGTAGTTACGTGTAAAAGTTACAAGATAAAGAAATGATAGCCAGTAGAGTTCAATGACATTAAAAAAATACAGGCAAAGACAAGCTAAGATGCATAACAATTAACTCAGACATCACTCGGTAGCTAAAAGACCCTTTGCTGACACGATGTTGGGTGCTCAGTTCATTCTGGCACACTCGTCACAAGTTATCTTTCACAGATGTACAAACTTGACGTGTACAAAACCAGGTATTCAAAAAAAGGCAGACGCTTGTATTAAGTCACTTCTACTATTTTACTTTCTATGGCTATATCAGAAGAGAATCTTAATACAGATCTTTTGTTTAATGTCCCTTACATGTAGCTTAATTAAATCCATCTTATTCTTTGTATTATTTTTTTTTACCAATCATTTCACTTATTATTCCACTGTTGCTCTGGGTGAAATAGTACTGTTTTTTAAAGGCCTCTAAATACATAGTTCTTAAAAAGAAAATCTCTTCCCTTCACATACTTTAAAGAATATGCTTGTTTCCCAGCACAAAGCTATGGATTTCCCCCCAAACCTGCCTTTTACCCCAATACCATAGTTTGCCTATGCAGATCTCCCAGACGCTCCTGTATGTTTGACTGCAGAACTCACAGCCTTCCTTTCAGCTCCAAACACACTGTGTCTACTGGCCGTACTCAGATGGACATAGTCACTAACAGCCACATGTTTAAAGGAGTTATTTAAAGGAATCTTACTCGTTGGCGGATGTTTTGAATAGTTTGTCACCATGAGGTCCTTAGCCTGCTTAGATGTTTATTCTAACCTGCTCAATAATTAACATGGCTAAACAGTCTTCTGCTTTTTTAAAGTTGGGAACATGACCAACACCTTCAGTGTAAAATTATCAGGACTCTAGGAGACTTTTTCCCCACTGCTTTGGTGTTTTAGTTTTGTTTTGTGTTTTGTTTGTTTGTTTTGTGAATGGGCGTAATATCTAGTGAGCTGTTCGTTCAAATTCTGACCTTTTATTTCCATCCTTTTTGTTTTGATAATATGCCTTGCGCTCCTCTCAACCCGCATCCTCAAAACACACTTGTGCAAATTTCCTTGGGCACATGTGGGAGCAGAACAGGATGCAAGGGGCATCCAAGCATCAAGAACTTGAGCAAGGAGCTGTGGCAAGTGTTGAGCGAGTGTTTGGCTGAATGCAAGCCTATGCAGCGAGCTGGGTTAGGTAAAGAAATACATTTGTGCATGTGATTGTCCCAGTGCAGCTTTGAAATCAAGACCATATCTGCACCATGGCTTTCCCACTCACAGAAATGAGAACTTAGAGACATGGGAAGAGGCCATAGACATCAAACTCCCTCTGATTATAACATTGCTGGGAAAAACACCACGAGAGACCATGGAAACTGAAGACTTTCTAGCACAGTGACCAATCTGTGATTCATAAACTGTGTAGTGTGTAAGCAGCAAGTGCAGCTCCTGTGCCTCACGATGTGTGGCTGGCTGTGGCCAAATCTCCAATGAACTACAAGACAACAGGTGCTGAAAAGCCTGAAAACACCAGGTCATCTTGCAATGTAGCTTCATGTGCAGGCTAGCCATGTCTCTCAGTGGAGCAGTGGGATCTCAGCCTTTGCCATATCTCAGGTGTTCTCCGTTTCCCTCTTTTCAGAAGCATGAGATGTATGTCTTTAATCTCTCAGTCCCTGAAGACGATAGCATACAGCTTTTTGTGTGAGATGGTGCTCACCCCTGGTCTAAAGTTGGGAGTGCAAGATTGTGAGGCTTTGACTTTCTTATGTAGACATGGCAACCTGAATTTCCTGAAGAAAAGCAAGGGGTAGAGTCTTAATATGCCTTACACATCAGCCTGATAGTTTCCTCTGGATCTGAATTTCACTGAATTTCACTGAATTTTTTTGGAGTTGGAAGGGACCATAGAGATCATCTAGTCCAACTCCCCTGCCAATGCAGGACCACCCAGAGCATGTCAGAGCATGCCTCTCAAGACTGCATCCAGTCGGGTCTTG
>BJBW01005228.1:118637-163747 GCA_004320125.1 Scolopax mira | reverse complement strand
GTCGTTCTGGTTGGTCAGTTCGGTCAAAACCACGACAGGCATCCACAATTTCTCTGGGCAAGCTGTTCCAGAGCCTCACCACCCTCACAGTATGGAGGTTTCACCGAGATTATGGAAGAATGATTATGGAAGAATCACGGAGAATGATTATCTCTCGTGTCTCATTAACAAAATGAGAGATTTTGTGTGTATTTTTGTTTTCAGTTCTCTAATTTTGCTCTTTTGTTGTTGTCGTTGAAACACAAGTTGGAAACCATATAAACTCATAGAATTGCCTAGGTTAGGAGGCACTTAGGTGGGATCATCTAGTCCAACCATCAACCTAACACTGTTGAAAACCATCACTAAACTGTATCACTAAGCACATATATAATGTCTCCTAAAATAAGCACCATCCTCATCCTTTGAATTTGTCCAGCTCCTATTTATTTGGTAAATGGAACCTCTAAAGGCACATCCAAGGTATCCCAGGGTCCTATTTTACTATCAGGGCTTGGTAACCTTTACTTTACTTAACTTCGTAACATTATAAATGACTTGTCAACTGTGTTAGAATCATCACAATCAGTTAAAAAATTTTGTTCTTTTCTTTTCTGACAGTTTATTATGAGTCAGCAATGCTTGTTCCTGTAGAGAGATTTGTCTTACTGCATCCATGAAGGAAAGTATTCCTGATATATTTGACATTAATTTCTATCATAGGGCTTAAAAGGCCTGATTTTAGTTAGACATCTAGGGAATTAGTTCCAGAATTCCCATTATCCCAATTAGTTTAGCAGAATGACAAAATTCAATGTCCTTCCAGGCAATTATTTCACCCTTCAGCTGGTGGTATGATACTAAAGGAAATGGATCATGTGACTTTTGTGTTTCCAGAAATACACCTTGTAGCTGTGCCTTGGTGTCAGAAAATTGAGTGTCTCAATAATGAAAATGCTACAAATGTGCATTGTTGCAAATTACAGACAATGAGAGTCTTCCTTAGCAGCTGTTGTCACATCTCAGTTTGTGGCACTTCTTCCTTTTCAAAAAGTGAATATCGCAAATAAAAAAGCAGTGACCTTGATTAATCTACCTAATGGTACTATTACTGAGCAAGGGAAGGCCAGAATTTTGATGCTATTTGTATATTAGTTTTAGAGGGAATACATTTCTGTCTGCAGAGTAAGAAAGAAAATCACTCCAAGAATGGGACCAGGAGGCTAAAGATCTGGATTCCGGGCACCAAATACTGTGAAATAGTAACTAGAAGCTTGGAGGATTTTGGTGTCATTTAAAACAGAGGTAGTAATACTAATTATGCTAAAATCGTTACTGTTAATATAATTGAGAGAGTTGTGGAGTTGTTTAAAATTTTGAGTGGTACTTTAAGGATGTCATAAAGTCAAAATGGGCTGGCTGATCTTTGCAGCTACAAAGTGAGATCAGTGTTGCATCACACTGATGTATATCGTAGGGTCCTTATTCCCAGCTCTGTGATTTGACATTTGGCAGCATGAAAATGCATACAGCATAAGACTACATGGCTAAGTGGAGCTTGTGGTGAAGTTGCAGGCTGTTAGTGACAGACACAAACTTGAGTGTAGCTCCAAGGGGCGCAGGTGAGCCCCGTCTGGATACTTGCTGTTGTTAGCTTTCAGCTGCTGGAAGAGCTGCCACTTGTCTAGAAGCACTAGGATGGGCCTTGAATTTTTTCAAACATAGCAGTGTTTATTCTCTGTTTCATGCTTTCTGCTTTTCATTTTTACAATGAATGGTAGTGGGAGACGTGTCTTGCCTTCATCTTTACATCTTTTCATAGTTTCCAACTTCTTGCCCTATAGAACCGTGGCTTCTTTTTCAAAGTGAATCCTTTAGGTGCCAGTTTCCTATGTCTGAAGTTCTATAATGAATCTTTTTTTAATATGTTACTTTTTGACTCCTGTTACAATTTTACTTACTTTTTTGTAGAAAATTTATCTCTAGACTAAAGGTCATAGTGTGGATTACCTTGTAGACACAAAATAGTTGATTTTAACACATTTTCTTTCTCTCCTCTTTCACATAGATCCTTTTACTGCTCTACAGCAGTGCTTTTTACTAATGAGAGCTATTGTCAGGCTTCCTTATTATGGCACTTTGCTAGAAATGTGCCTAACATACAAAAGTGGTGGCTTACTGGGCTTTCATCAGTTCTTAGCCATTGTCACAATTAGGATCAGTATATTATTTGGAGCTCTGTGATTCAGTTCAGATCTCTCTAATTCTAACATAGTAAGTAAGGCCAGATGTCTTCATTTTCTTATTAAGATTCTGTTTAGACATGCATAGAATCCCTTTGTTTTGGGACAGTTTCATCAAATCTCTGCTTCTATAGATAATTTTTTTATGTGGATCAGACATAATTTTACCAAAAGCCTATTCACGTGTAATAGACCTGTGTTTCTAAAGAGGAGCTATTTCGCTGTTTCTTTCAAAGATGTTAGCAAATTCTGCACCATATTGAGTGCCCTTTGGCAGCAGATAAAGAATTCAACAGCTTGTGGGAGTGCTAATGAGAGCTAATAATAACTTCAATGACCTGCCTTGGCTTTAAAACGCCTGACAGAAATTACTCTGTCCTTTAAGGCTAGAGATTTTGTTTCTGTGCACGATGTCTGATTAGGGACACTCATGCCTTCGTGTTTCTGTGTCTAGTGATCACACACAATTAACTAAGTGGGTGCTTGTGTGTGATGAAAGAGAACTTGGTGGTGTTGGGGAATCAAGAGGGAAATAGGCAAAGAGATCTCACAAAAATACACCAGGATTCCATTATTAGAGGGATTTCTCTTGTAGGTAGGTAGTTAAAACCAGAAATAATAATAAGAAAATGATTAGAATAGGAATTGGATTATTCATAATTAAATCTTTTCTAATTTGGTAATTTTTCCATGGTTTGTTTGCTGAAATATGTATAGAGGTTCTGAGGGAAATGAAAGTTCTTAATTTCAGCAAGTACCCAAAAAGCTCTGAGGTATGAAATTTTTATTTTATCTGGCTAATAGATAAAAAGAAGAAATACAATCGTGTTTTCAAGGAGATTACTGTGGACCTTTCCAATCTAAATATTGTTAACACTAGCCAGAAAAAAAAATAAATTACAGGTTTTTATAAACTGTTATGATGATGATGAATTTGGAGGGTTTCTAACTTCTCTTTCTTTTGAAAAGTAATTTTTGGAAGTCAATCAATTAAATAAGAGGAGGAAAGGGTCTTTAAAGCTGTAATAGAGCCACAAATTATAAATAAAATCACTGTAGTCATTCACAGAAAAGCAAAGGTTAAATTCTGTTTTCTCTTACATAAGAATCAGCAGAGAATGCTTCACAGAAACTACTGAGATTATCCCAAAGTTTTAATAATGTAAATGACATTAAAATCCGATCACTGTACTCTCTAGGATTTGAGAGTAATTTTTAGAAAAATCAATAAATTAATATATCTGGGCTGAATGTGAGAAGTGTCTTCCGCTGTTTCATCATCTCTAATAATGCTACTACTGCTGCTTAATTCTTGTGTATGGTATTAGTTTTTTTCAAATGCCTTTATTCCTAAATTAGATGATAGGGAAATAGACTACATAATTATTATTATTTTTTAATATAGGATAAAACCTTAAAATTACAAAAAAACCCTAAACACCCTAATCATTGAGTCCCTCTAATTTTTTTATTTTTTTTTTTTTTTTTTGTGGAGGAGGGGGGGGTAATTTTAAGTTTTTATCCTGAGCAACTCTAAGCAGGCTTCTTCTCCCTCTTGCTGCCACCCAATCCTTCTTGACCTCCTATAGTCCCCATGGTTGTCCCAGCACAGCTGGTCACTTTGTTGCACAGTGAAGAAGATCAGGGAACTAATACAGCTAAAAAGTAGATCAACCAGGAAAACAAATATAGGATTATTTTTCAACTGTATCAGTTTCCAAGCCATTTTGCTACAAGCAGCTACACTGGCAAATGGAGAGGCTTATGAAGTACCTGCCACAGTGATCTGAAGCAAGAACTGCTTGAAGTTGTTAGTGTCATGAAGTTTGTAATGAACTACAACCTTTCCCTTTGACTTTAAAACATCTGCAGTCACTGACTACTGGTTAAGTACACGAAACTCAAGTATTTGAGGCATTGATTTTCCCCAGAGCTGGAAAGATGTGGAATGTTACCCCTTCTTTTCTATTAATATAAATATTTTATTTTCTATTAGAGTCCTAATTTGGCATCACTCATGTCCTTAGTCTCATTTTGGTTATACTTTTAAAGAGCATTCTAAAAATCAAAGAGCAAAACCTGATCACATCTGATTGCCTTATTCTAGTCAATGAATCTTGCTCAGGAACACAGTTATGAACTGAGGGACTAACTTGCTACACGACAAGAGGGAAAATGTTGGTTTACTGCATTTTCCAACTACCCACACAATCCGAGAGTATACATTGTACAGTCAAGTTAGAAATTTCCAGGCAGTGTCAGCTCACAGAAAATTCAAGGGAAATCTGCTACTAGCTTTAATAAAAAGTGATTGTGCTTAGAATAATTTCAATCATAATTTTACTTAAGCTAAAATTAAAGAATATTTTAAATAAATAAAAAAATATCTGAAACACATTCTTCCCTCTGGCAATTTTATGGATCCAGAGAGTTCTGTAGTGCAACAGTTAAGTTGTGTGGCTGTCTTTACTTTGAAAAACAAAAATGCAGGTATTCAGTAGCTGACTTGTTACTTAAAGTAGATTACTGAGTAACCATAAAAGAAATCTTCAGTCACTTGTTAAAGACTCAAGACTCATTTGTTCAGATTACTCTGGTCTTGGTCCACAATGTCTAAAGAGGAGCTCAGCAGCAATGGTGTGCTGGTGTTGCAGAGCACTAAATGCGGAGCTGAAGTGCACACACCTTGTGAGTCTCTCTCCTTCTGGGCTCAGAACACCTGGTCTCTGAACAGATGCAGGGTAACTCTCAGATGTCTGAGAGCTCAGTTCAAAGTATCCAAATCCCAGAAGTTTCTTGGTTGGTTGGTTGGCTTTTTTGTTGATTTGTTGATGTGGGTTTTTTGGCCAGCTTAAGAACTAACATTGATACATCATACATGGAAAGTAACTAATAACTTAAGTATTTCTGGTAGATCCATTAATATAAACTATTTGATGGTATTCAGGGGAATGATATTTCATTTAAATGAACAGCTATATACATCTGAAGGCCATGCAGATATCATCAATGGAATTCATTAACTAGCACTTAATGTTTTTAAAGGTGAAGATTTTTCATTGATGAGAGAGAGAAAACAAATCCAAAGTGCAAATCCTCTGAATTTACTAAAATTCCAGAGATGGGTTTGGGAGAAGGGAGGTGCAAGGATTCCTCCTGGATGGAATAATATGTCACACTTCTCCTCTGTAATAATTGTGCTTATTTCTGCTACTTAAAATTCCAGGTGTCAAGGTCTCTACATTCAGCAAATTATAGTGTGTCTTGTCCCTACTGAAGAATAGAGTAGTCAGCAGCCCTTCCCATTGCCACTTAATCTGAGCTGTGACTTAGGGAGATTAAAATAGTAAGATGCACAGCTCTTTATTTTGGGAGCTGGATCAAAGTCTGCAAGTTTTGTCCATTTGCTTCAGTTAAGAATCTCTGTTGCGTTCCTTAGAACTGCTGACACTACCAAGCCAGAAGGTGCTGACAGACACAGTTGTTGGCTGAAGTTTCTCAGAAAAGTTATAGCTCCTTTAGATTAACATATTAAAATAAAAGATCACAGTATGGTCACATAGCTTGTAAGAGGCAACCAAAGCTACTCAATGGCATGCAGGAGGATCATGCAGAACTCCTCCCTCCAGGAACGAGTGCAGGGCTTGCTATTGGGATGGAGGTAGAGCTGGCAGAAAGGAAAGGCACATTAATTTTTTTGGAAAGGGTGAATCCTAAAGGTATCTTGCCCTAGGAAAAATATGGACATTTCTCAATGGTGTCTGTGGGAGAGCCTGTTCTACTGGTGTAGAATGGAGGCTGAAGGTCACCAATTGACTTGTAGTAAGCAAAATCTCCCATTTAGTGTACATTCTGTGTCTATTTGATGGTATTTTAAATGTTGTTATTTATTGGACAGAAGAATGCTGTGTTTCTTTTTTTCTATACTGACTAGTGTGCTCTGGAGAGCAATATGTACAGGTCAAGGTCAACTGGAATCAATCAGAATACTGTTTTTTTGGTGAAGGCAATGCCCAGATATGCTCACTGTTACACTGCAGAGTACTGTAGCAGGCAATAAAGTTTGGGGATAATTAAGTACTTACTACCCAGAATGAGTAAAGATGGCAGAATTGCAATAGTCAATGAAACACAGAAGAGCAATGTCAGCATGCACACTGACATATTGTCTTTAGGAACCTTTTTAGAACCTTATTGGGCAAATTTTGACAAAGATTTCTGATACAAACACCTCATTTTAGTATCTCCACTTTAATGACTATTTGATGTCATCTACTAAAAAAGGAATAATTTATTAAGTCCCTTAAAAACCTGTTCCCAGTTAAAAGAACAAGCTTTAATTTCTATTCCCAGATAAACAGAAGGTAAGCATGATGGATAGAGGGCACAGTAGATTTTTAGGTGATATGCCAGCTGGCTTTCCATGCAGTTTCTATCACTGCAGAAGTCCAGTCACTAATGCTGAGTGTTTATACCATAATTCTGCATTCTCTTATTTCTTTTAGATCTAGAGTCTAATTTTGCAACCTGTCCTGCTCATTTCTGCTATGATGGAAAAGCAGGCCAGGGAATTAACTGTAATCTGGTCGCAGTTCCCTCCATTTGTTCAGTATTCTCTACTGCTTCCTGAAAAATATACAAAACCTGATTTGTGGTTACTTTCAAGTGTGAGACTTCATTTCCAACAGCAGATTTGGAGAATCCTGCACAGATATAGTCCGTGAAAGGCTTGCTCTTGATAGTGAACCTTCGCTCTAGGTCATGCTGCATCCAACTTATTCTTATTTGCATAAAACATGAAATGCAATTAGGGCTGTCAAGTTTCCTTGTAGTTTAGCTAGGCACTGTTGTGTAGGTGGCAATGTATATGTTGTCATAGACATAAGCTATTTTAGTCAAGTTTAGTTATGAAATTGTACAGATGTTTGAAAGGTCCAAAAACTGCTGACTCTAGTGAATTGCAGAAGAGATATTGCAGCTTTAACAGGGACTGGAGTATAGGATTAAAGATTCAAAAAGAATTTAAGTAGCTACGAAGAGCCTGATTCAATACCTGCAGAAGGCTTTTGGGGTTCTTACATAATGTAGTTCAGTAAGACAGATGCATGATTCTATGATTCTATCGTTTACAAATCATGTATCTGGTACAATAAACTGAAGGTTAAACCTTTTCTGTATGTCCTGAAAACATTGCTAATTCATATTGTTATTTCTTCCTCACACTTTAGGCACTGAAAGCAATACTTCAGTAATTGTAGTCAGTTTCAGAAATGCAGTAGCATTCATATATCTCCGAAAATAATTATAACAATTTTAAATAGTCCATCATTCTTAAAAGTGATTAAACTTTACAAATTTCCAAGAATTTCTTTTTTAAAAGTTTGATGTGAAAGCATTACCTTAATAATACCATTCAAAATATTTTGTTTGTAGTGAATAAAAATTGCCCAAACAATTCCCCCTTAGAAATATGATCAGAGTTCCTCCCACGTCCCTTCCCTTCCTGTTACCAGTGTCTAAAAAGCAGACGTTTACGTCATTGGTACTGACATCTCAAATTAAAAGTATAAGTGACATAAATATGAAAGCTAGCAACTCTACTTCACCAAAAGACAGAAAGAAATCAGCTGAAAATATAACTAATCAAAATGCTACCCTTTTAAAACATAAATATAATCTAATTATTAGTATTTTTATAACAACTCATAGAATTCCAATCAAAGGTCAGTTCTGGATAGGTTTTAGACAAAAATCATGACAATTAATTGCTTGGACAATAAATTGGTTGCATAATAAATTTTCTGGTAAATACATTTTTCAGTATAGTTCTTTAATTAATACAACTAAGGAATATACACACTTCTCCTACCCTGATTTGACAGAATCCCTAATTGGAGTGGCTTTTGGAAGTGCAGATTGGAAAACATGGAGTTAAACCTTAATTTGTCCTCCAACATCCCTTATGACCCATTGCTGTTGAAAGGGAGAAGAGTGGTGCTTGAAAGATTGAATAAAATCCTTCAGTCAGATACTACATATTATTTTCAGACTGAGATGCATAAAGTCGAGCCACAAGTGATTTAATAATATACATGAGATTTTAAAATGAAAAAATTGTTCTTAGCAGTGTTCCTATAGATTTACAAAGTTAGCATTAAGATGTGGGAAAATGTGCCCGTGTAGCAGAATTTTATGGGAGTTTGTCAACTCCAGAGACAAAGCAAGATCAAATATGTTTTTCTTGTCCTTGGACCTGCTCTTCCATTATCTCACCCATGGTTCAACATTTCCTCTGTAAGTAGTCTCCATCAGTTTCACTTATTGAGTAAAGCAATGTGCAAAATTAGAAAAAGGTGTTTGGATCAAATAGTTCAAAATAGCAGAAATTTTGAGACTTTCTCTAATAAAAATCAATCTTTCATTGATGGGACATGCTGCTTTTCTTCCGAGAGCAATATGTGCTTAAACGCTTTCTCCACTCATGTTCAATATTTCTAGATTTCTTTTTTGTCATTTCCTTTCTGTTATTTACCTGATAACTATTTGTTGCACTTGGAGCAATGCCATGAAGTCTGGAGGGTACAAGGAGCCCAAATATAAACGATATTCTTGGTAGAAGATTCAAATGGATTTTACTGGACTGGGCAAGAAAATCAGAGAGGGCAGGAAAACGTTTGTGAATATTTTTAGGCAACAATTCCTGTTTCCACAACCATGTTGTATTAGGAGCATTTCAATACCAGTTGGGTCTGTTTAAGGTTATGCAATCCTGTGCAATTAATGGTTCCCAGGAATATTAGCAATTGTAACAATTTTTTAAAAATTAAAAGGAACAAGCAAGAAAGCCATTGTTGTAATTTTACTTAAAAAACAGTACATTTTTTCTAGATGAAAGGCTACAAAGTGTGAATGTGATATTTTTCTTAACTTGGACCATAGACATTAGAATATATTTTTTGCAAGAATTGTAATTCACGTTTGGCCTGTTGCCAAAGCAGTGAACTTTATCACCCATCTTGACATGTGCAGATAGATGGCCCCTTCTGTCTCTTTTGCCAGTCGTTGCTCATGTTGCCAGGAAATCTTAATCGTGCTGCTTGGAAGTGGCTGCTGCCCATCCACCTGCTGCCAAGCTATTCCACTACACAAGGGGTCCAACTTAGCTTCAGCAAACAGTCTTAGCTTTAGCTAACATATTAGGAAAAAAGGTCACTGTGCTAAGGCCACCCTTGGGGACCATATGGTGTTATGAGCTACATCACCAATATTGCACTGCTGTTCATGCAACCCCATTCCTAACCCTGAAGCTCCACATGTTTTCCAAAATGAAATGTGCAATATAAACCTAGAATGAACCACAAAATAAGCAGAGAAGAAAAATGTTCTGTTTAGTAATGAATGGTTTTATTGATATTTTCCATTCAAACTATATATATATATGTATGGAAAAAAACAACTACAACCTTCTTTAGTTTGAGAGAAAAAGGAAGAAAATTAGTTAAGCAACTAGATTGCACTGCCACATTATCAAGAAATGCTCTGTATGTTTAAGTTTCTCAAGGGTCATATGAGTGCAACCACTATTCATACAGTAGTAGTCAGAAGAATGTAATGCCTAAGTCAAGTGAATTACAGTCCTCTGGTGAATTTAATGTCCTCGTTAAGATGTTCATTCACTTGCATTAGTTGAAATATTGAAACTTGTTTCATGCGTGAATAATTTCTTTGTTGATTGAGTACCCATTATTGTCTCTTTTCATGGGAAAAATCAAAGGGTCTTCAATTAGTTAGACTACAGTTATATTTTGGGCTCTGTGGTGAAAATTTATGTCTGAAACTGTATTTGTAGAATTTTTTTCTCAGGTGCTAAAAGGAATTTAAATTACAGAAATTTTGATAGAATTCTAAGACTCCTTAGAGCATTGCAAATGCTGTGTATACATACAGTATTTCTGAAACACAGCTAGTCAAAAAATGGCAATAATTACATTTGTAGAATTTTTCCTAATAACAGCATAATACAGATCATTAATGTAACTGATTAGTACCCTAACATCTGAACTTTCAAATTCCAGTATTTCAGAATGTCATAAAATTTCAGAATGTCCAATATTTCAGAATGTCATAAAATTTAGCTCCTGAATCCCTGTTTAAATGATCTAACTAGAACTGACCTGAATTTCAAGGTCAGTGGTGATTTAAAAACTCCACTGAGGTAAACTAGAAATATTAATGTTTTTTAGTCTTGTTCCATAGGCTGTAATCGTGGCATATTTGTGTATGTGAAGAACCGGGAGAGAAAAAGGATCATTATCTTAAGTAATTTTCGGAGCCAATTTAAATCCAACTCTATAGAGAGAAAGAGGTTTCAAATATTAAATTCCTACGTGTTTTCTGAAAATCAACAGCTGGGTAGAGACCCTGGTAGCAACACATTTGCTATTGCATTTACATAGCATTGAAGTAAACATTTAATTCTGTCACCTTGCTTATCCATAAAGCTTAGCTGTTGTTGCCTTGCACGCTATCTGTCATTTGGAGACAACCAACCTCTCATCAGACAGCGAAACTCAGAGAGAACTGGCTTGTGCTTGAGTTTAACTCACGCAGACATTGTGATACAATTACCTCAAACCATTTTGTCCCAGGAATTTGATCTCATTTGAGCACCAGTACCAAACACAGGAGTGTAGTAGCTTCCGATCTGGTGCAGTGAGAAGCCCTTTGCCAGTCACTACCTGATCCATGAGCTTGTCTGCACTGGCTAGTGAATGGACACAAGTGTACCCCTGACACAATCACAGCACGTATGTAAAGCAAGGCAAAAAAGGCTAGGTAGCAGGCATGAGGAGGTGGCAGCAGGGCATGGCTGGGGAGAGAGACCATGGAGTGGATGTCAGACTGAGGAGGGTCCTAGCAAGGGTTGCGTAAGGCACATGAAGAAGCTAGAGTATGCTAGGACATCCAATGGGTATCAAGGGGGGCACTAAATCATGGGGTAATTCAAGAATATAGACAAAATGTAGAAATAGGGAGAAGGAACTAAGAACTTAGGAGATGAATGTCATGGAAGCACTGCTGGAATTTAGGAGTTTAGGATACATAGGATCTAAGTGACTGTAACACGAACTTCCTTAGTTCTAGCTCAACAACATGTATTTTCATGTCATCTACTGAATAATTCTGCTCTACTCAATGAAGCAGAATAATGGAATATATTTCCATCTACTTTTAAGTTTCCATGAGAAGAATCAAAATAAATATAATCTTGTGTTGAAATATTTTTTGCATACTTTTAGAAAAAAATCATTTTGGCTCAACTTCAGGGATGTTGGTCTTATTTCTGGTCTTCGTCTGGGATGTGGCTTTTAGATAATGAATTTTTGCCAAAAATGCCAAGCTTATTTCCTACTATATAAATATACAAGAAAACCATAGAATTTCAGAAACACGCTGTGAGTTTTTAAGAATAACCTCTGTGTGTGTTTTAAATGTGATGTTTGCTTGGTCATGCAGTCCATCTTATTCTACATAATTAAGTATAAAATAAGAAACCTATAATACATGTTTATGTATAACTTGAACAAAAGGATTTACATACACCTACCTACAGTGATTTACCTGTTGCAGTCTAATTCCTATGAATTCTTTTTTTGTCATGTAATTTCTTTTACTGTGTAGGTGGATAGAATGATACAGAAAAAAAATTGTAGCAGAGTGTTGTTTACTTGCTGGTACAAATAAATGAGAAGGATTTTTCCACCATGATTGCTCTTTTAGAGGATGGTTGTTCCCTTATAGGCAATTGCTTGGGCTAAAATTACATTTTAGATGTTCAGCTTTGAGAAGGCTTTGTAGCTCCTTATAGTTACTACTGTTCATTGCTGCAGTTCCTGCTAAAGCAAGAACAAGTAAGCCTCAAGGCAGAAGGATATTCAGGTAAAATACATACTATATTCATTGAGTGCTGTCTCCACTCAACAGCATTAAAAGGCCTCTCATGTAGGGCTTTAACACTTCACTGCTCTTCCTTAGTGAGGATTAATGCTTTATTTCCATTTGCATACACCATTGTGGCAAACAGATTTGCCTCCTTGAGAAGTGAGATGAGGAAAAAGAGTCCTTGAGGCTATTGGTGTGGCCAACATTTTGGAGCTGGTTTGGGGAAAGACATCACTAGCTGAGCTAAACTGATGAATCAAGTGGTAACAGAAATAAGGCAAAGTTTTGTGATCAGGGAATTGCATTATCTTCTGGACAAACTGGTGTAACTGAAGTTAGATAGGAGAAGGAGATCAAGGGAGTGAAAGGTGCAAAAATATACATTAATGTAAATGGATAGCGTGAATTAGAGTTGCACCAATTTAAAACTGACAGGAAATGAGGGACTGAGGTTCACATAATGGAAGAACAGGATCTTTAACTTTGTAACTGGTGTCTGTAGCAGGTTTAGACTGTGGATACCTCTAGAAGAAGAAACAGTATATTTTTTTTTTGCATTTTTCGAAATGTACCTGGTCTGCTTCTTAAATCAGTCTCTGGCTTCAACATACTATGAATTTAGGCATATCTGCTAGTGTTAATATGACATGTGACCTGTCTTTTGTGGCCCACAAGCAAGGTTTTCAGCTGCAGAACCAATGAGCAAACAAATGAAGTCCGTTGACATAGGAGTACTAGGTCATGAGGGGAAAGGGGGATGGAGAGAGTGATGTGACTGACCCTGCTATGCACGGAGCCACGGAGAGTGGGGGTAGGAGGATGTGAGCTGGCAGAAGGCAGGACCTGTGACTGTAAAAGAATGGGGCTGCTGTGACTTTATCTCTCTATCTTGTGTTTGTATCCAAGGTAAACTAAACTTTAAGCACACAGTGGAGTCTGAATATATCTGGCCAAAGATAACGTGAGAAGCCCTAAACTGTTGAAGCAGTCAAGCTATTGAAGCCTCGAACTATTTGGTCTCTCAAAAATACAGAATTTGATCAAGCTTTCTAAATAGCTTGCTAAGAGACCGTTAAGGATGTGCAGGTCTTTCTGCCTGGCAAACCAGACCAAGTTACACCATTATTTGAAATTTACCGTTCTTGTTGTGTTTTAATTCAAGGATTTTGTATTGTGCAAAATAAAACGCAAGGGGAAGTTTAATGTGCAGAAAGGTGGTTCTGCTTCCTGTAGATTGGAATCTCTGTGCGTATTTGATATAAAACATTTTTATAGGAAATTGTTTCTAAAATTGTTCATACAAATTAACATAAATGCAAAAGACAGCTGCTGAAAGAGGCCATACTTCTGTGACTGTGCATATCTTGCTTTATTTCCCATTAAGGAGAAAGTTCCATGTATCCCTTCCAGAAAATTAGAAAAGCAGTTAGGTAAGAAGAAAAATTAATGCTTGCTATGTATGGCTCAATGAAGCAGGCAAACCTGGAATTGTCTTTATCAATTCCATTAGAGAGGTTTTAAGAAAAGCAGATGTGTGATGCACTGTCATAACCAACAGTCACACAGATACCGACATAATGTGCAATGTCACAAATACAGAGAAAATGGTTGTACAACCATATGAACGATAAAGATCCTCCACAGTGCTTCTCTACTGCGGATGTACCTCTTTCACTCAAAGGTATTCATCACACAAGGTGAAAGCCTACATTAGGTAACTCAGAAAATAAAAGCTTAAACACTGTCAAATAGCTAGAAACTTTTATTCATAGTAAGATACAGAATCTATTTTATAGAATACTTCCAACCCCAAAAGATTACAACTGATATCAGTACAGTATATATTTTCAGACTAATACATTTTTAAATTAGCTTCAGTAGAAGTTTTGTTAAAGGTCAGATTACCTTATATCTATAGTACCAGAATGTATAGATTTCCACTGAGAAATATTTTAGTTCACCAACAACTACATTTTCCGATAAACACAAATATTTATAAATGCCATATTTTAAGGGAGCATAACACTCAAATCCCAAACCCCAACACATTGATGACCAAGCAGTCAATACTACTTAATTTCTATAGCATAAACATTTCAAAAAAAGTTCATGATCATGATTTACGTTTAATAGGATGTTACCTTTTTTCTTTCCTCCATATGTATTTGCTGGGGTGATGATACAAGACAGCAAAAAAACCGAGACAAGTTGTAAACTTTTCATTTCTTCTTTCTCTGAACGAGAGTTGGGGAATTCACTGCTAAATTCTGCCAAGAGAGAGGAAAAGGCGAGAATTGTCAATGCTTTGCAAGAAATTCTTTACCCATTAATCATTAACCTTGAATTCTCCTGTTGACGGCTCCATTCTTTCCTTTTATGGAAGTCAAAATAGAATTTGCCTATTTCCAAACTCTTCTTTTTAATTTTATGCCACTTGTAACAGAAATAATTGGAAACTGGATCCTCCTACCTTGCTCAACAATGCTCAGCTCTGAACACAGAGGACTCATGGGCATTTGTTCTCTGAAATACTGTCAAAGGCCATGAGTAGCCAGCTCAAATTTTGTTGGTCAACAGCTAAGTCTGAACACATTGCAAAATAACCGTAAGAGCTGAAGGTTAATCTAAATATTTCATTAACATAGACAAATCCCAGTAAGGGAAGCATCAAAATTTTATGTGTAATAAATACTTCTCTTACTTCAGTAATAAAACTGCTACCAGATTTTGAATAATCACAAAATGTTTGCTTTCAAATTAAGTGAATAGTTTTTTATCACATAGGAGATAATGAAACACAATTAACCAACATCTCTTTCCACTTCTGGTAAAACAATCATAAGGAAATGTATGTAGTAAAAGTAGGATATGGTATGTTTAATATGGGAAATCAAAGCAGAATCTTAATTGCAGCAATCTGTGTAAATGCCACAATGAATAGGTGCGTTCGGCAAAGTATGACAGGGCATAAAAGTACTCTTGGATAGGCAGCAAGTATTACCACTAAGTGGGATCTCACACCTGAGAGGACCAAATACTGTTGTCTGGGCCTTGTTGGCATCAGTACGGAACATTGTAGCTTTCCTACATCAGTCAATGTTCTTGAAACATACTCCAGCTCTTTTTAAAGGGACTAAGTGCCAATTATGATGTAGCCATGACAGAACAGGCCTAGCGCGGGCTGCAAATCAACCTGCATTTCCTCTAATCTTTGGATTGACAGCTTATGTGGGTTAATGTTGCCAACCTCCATCACTACCTGCATACCTGAGCTAGTAGATAATTAGCCAGATAGGTCTATACTATACCTCACTTGTATGCTTTGACAGCATTGTGGAATTTTTCTTGAAATAGGTCTCAGGCACAGTAAACTTTCTCCCTCATTCTGAATGATTAAGAAGCCCTCAAGCTGTCAAGAGGAGGTAATAGCGTAAATTCTTTGCTAAACTTCGTTAAGGATTTTCTGTTAGTAATAACAAATAGAGACAATATTTGAAGAAGTCTGGAAATAAAGGCTATAGGGATCAGTCTTTGGATTTGCCTCTCACTAGGGAACCCATGTAGGAACCCAGAATGGCATTGAGTGTCTGATGAAAGATTGCTTAAAATGGTAAGAGGAAAACTGGGAAAAGAAGGAGTTGCAAAAGGAGAAGGAACCTGCTTCCTACCTGCTATCTGCATTGCTTCATTTGGCAATTCTGTGTCAGTCATTGCTAGTATTAATTTGTCTTTTCAGTGTTGACAGAATACCAGCAATAATGGTGAGAGAGCCGAGCAGCATTGTGAGAATAATTGTACAGTATTTGAATGAAAGGTTCCACAGTGTGTATTCAAGATGAGTTTATGTAGCAAAAAATTGCAGTTATGGCACATTAGTGCAGAGAGCAGATGTGATTGTGCTCCGGAGGAAAGAGCTGCTCTCAGTGGCCTCCACAGCATTGTCATACAACATGTTTTCAGAGTGTGGGTTTGCTTTTTTTTTTTTTTTAACCATAGTTCTCCATTTGATTTACATGAGTAATTGCAATTACTTTTATTATCTTCTCATAAAGAAAAGAATGGCTCTTTTGCAGTATAATGAACGTGAGAGGTAGAAGACTTCAGATAAATAATTTTCCTGGGAATCCGAATATTGAAATCATAACCTTTGCCATCTTCCATATGTTTATCTGGTTATTTGGTGAAGTTACCTGCTTTGTTTGAGAGCTGCTATCTCTCAGCTTGATTAATTGTTAAGTTTGTATGGCATGTATAATATTCTCTGTGAAACTATAGAGAAAGCGGGGAGGTGAGGTAGGAAGAAGACACCTGGAATATGCAAGCTACACTGTGCCCTGATGTGACTTTCAAGAGTGAGTGGAAGGTTTATTCTTTAAAGTTGGGTATCTTTGTAACTTGTGTCTGAGTAAGGCAAGTAGATAGTTTGGTATTTCCAAAACCCTAATTTCTTAAAAAGCGTCTGAAATTAAGTTCTTGAATTTAAGGTTTAAATATGTTAATTTAAATATGTTAATCTTCTACCAATGAGTAGATCTGATACCTCTTTTCCATAACACTCCACAGCATTTGTGCATTACTTCATTTTCCGCATTGGAATCACTCATTTCTACTGTAGTGATCTGGATTTATTTTTTTAACACTCAATTTAAAAATAATCCAAACTGCTCTTCTGTGGAACAGATATAACACATTTTATATTGCACGTAGGCTAGATCTTTGCTTACTTTACATGAATAGAACCTTTTCTTAAAAACACAGTGTCCAAAAGAAAATTTCTCTCTTATATTGCTGTGTTTGTATCTAGTTTGCATATACTGTAAGAGGGCTTGATAACCTTCTCTCTTCTGCTAGAGGCACTGCTTGTACAACATATACCCAGGAAGTATACTCTTAATCAGAATCCCCCATCTGCTTCTTGGCTAATGTTCCAATTATAGTTAGACCTCTCACACATATTCACATCTATAATAAAATTGATGGTTTCACTATTGAGAAGCTTTTGCCTAAATATACCATTCTAACCAAGATAAATAGAAGAACATGGAGCAGACATTTGTCAGGCATACAGTCCTGTTTTTTTCTTGAGACCACACTGTTTATCAAGATTGTTTTCAATCACCTGAAGACCAATAACACTGTAGAACAAGATGTTCTTTCAGGCTTAGAGGAGATTTTATGGGCCAGAACTTCAGCCGGCATAAATTGGCTTCTGTGCAGCTATAATGATTTTCACCAGCTGAGGATCCACGCTATGTTCCTATAATTACCCACTGGCATATGAAAAAAGATTCACATGCTGGTGATGCTAATACATCTGAGGTTATAGAGCAAGAAAATTTTTATGTGGTTGAATTTTTAATGCAATTTTTAATCCAGAATTTATTCTGCCTGTTTCATCTTTCCTAGGATTTTTTAATATCAAATAACTCTGAAGAGACATTTTTAGATGACTTTTGTGTGTGAATTCATGACCTATGTCTAACATACAGCAGCTGCAAATGAGTCTGAAACTTCCATTACAGCAATAGCTATTGAACCATCAAATTTTACAATATTAAATTCACAATTAAATAATTGATCACCAAACTATGTTTTCCGATATGAAAGAAAACTATGCATTTGCATAAAAATAGTCTTATGAAATATGAGTGTATTCTGCAACATACATTTCATACTCTGTGGCCCCTGATAAGTAGTCTACTCCCAGGACTCATCACCCAGGATATTGCCTGACTTTCCATGGATGCACAGCTGGGACTAGGAATTGCATTCTTGCAATTTTAAGTTTTCTTGTAAGTGTAACACATTCTGTATATGTGTGCCTTTTAATTACTTTTTAAACATGTTCTGCTGAATAGTTTGTATTATAGACAGCTGTAAACAAAGAAGAGAATAAAAATGCAAATGCCAAGCATAAATATAGTTATACAATAAGTGGGTGATCTGCCCCTACTTTCAACACTAAAAAAGGCATTTTTTAGCTTGCTTCCTTCAATGTTAGCCTAGCACATTTTGCAACAATACATTACTTGTTTAGTTCCCTTAGAGGATTGCTATATCTTGGTTTATAAGTCTGTGTTTTCCTCATGGATACACTGTGTTCACTTGGGGTATGTCTCTGAAAGCTTAACGAATCAGAAAAGCACAGATTAGGTGAACCTCATGAAAGGGAAGAGCAAATCCCAGTAAATCTAATCTGCCCAGGCTCTTGTATTATGTGTAGAATATTGTGTGCTTGCATATTACACCTGCCTTAAAATAGGTGAGAAGCTGGGCTGCTCCCTGACTTTCATTACAGTTAGTTCTATTCTTTAGTAGACTGGGCTACATTTCTGCATGGTTATACATTGCTGGAAAGGGTAGTACAGATGCAGACTTTTTTTCTACTTGCATTCTGTCTTATTTTGGGTTTTCACTGTTGTCAGTGTCCTATTTCAGGGGTGATTGTGTGGCCTGTGAAATTTTGTGTTGAATTTATCATTGTTAAAGCACTGTGATCATGACATGTAGTCATCATGACATGATGACATGTAGGAAAGCTTCTATGAATCAGCACTGCAGTGCCAATACTGTAAAGAATAGATATGCTTTTGGACACCCCAGCATGCCTTCCTTCATTTCCCTTCAGCGCATTTCCCTTCATTGGGCTGTTTAAGAAACAGCTAAACATGTGTAACAAACCTCGTTGGAATTCTGAGACCCAACCCGATCTCCTTTTTTTTTTTTTTCAATCTCCTCTGAGGATTGGGCTTTATGGTTTTAAGCAAAACCAACACAAGTGCAGTGCCTTTTGAAGCTGCCTTGCTTGTTCACCTCCTTAACATCAAACAGAAGCACATCTGAAAGATGAATGCATGGTAAAACCAACAATGTTCACTCCCTTCCCTTTCTAGCTACTATGCTTAGGAGGGAGACTTTTTAACAACAAATAGAAAGCAGACTTGTTCCAGAAATTGATTGATGGTTCATATGAATAAAGAAGACAGCAAGAACAAGACAACTAGGGCTTATTGTAAGCAACATATTTGAAGAGGATATACATGAAAGCACTTAAAACAAAAGGCAGAGAACCCTGACAAAGTAAAGGAACTTAAAAGACATTAAACATTCAAATGCTGATTGATGATAACTCTTAGGAGTTAACACACTCACGGGCAAAATGTGGATCTCTGTGGAGCTGCTGTCACTGAAATTGAGTCCTTATGAAAAGGGAAGAACAAACAGACAAGAAAGTTGTAAGCAGAAGAAGAGGATTAAAATACACAGAGTAGACACAAACAAATAGATCTGAACAATGACACAAAAATCTATTTCACAATAAGGAAGAACAATACAAAACACGAACCTCTTATCTGAGTAGATAAAAGTCTTCACAGCATAGCCATAACACTAATCAGTAGTAAAAAGTATTTCCCAGCAGTGATTTTTTCTGTACCCACTGACTGGATGAGTACACTATTTATTCCTTTCTCACCTCCCCTCACCCCAGTGTCTCCTTCTCTGACTCAAGAGCTAGCACATTTTGGCTTTCTGCATTGCAATGCTGTAGTCATTATTAGTGACTATAGAGAATAAGAGGATGAGGAAGTGTGGCGGGGGAAGCAGAGGCAAATGTTTTGTTTGTTTCAGGGCCTGAAAAAGCTCTTTCTAGTATTAGTAGAACTTAGATATTGGGTTGGGTAGACCCTTAGATCTGACGTATAGTGGCAATTCCTACATTTCTACAAGATTAAAGAATATAGAATAGAAAATTGGCTTACATGAGGGATGAAGAAGACTTAAATACTTTGAGCATCAGTTAGGATAAACGAACATTTTAAATCTTTTCCAAAATGAAAATCCAATCTGAAAAATGGCCTGACAGTATTTTCAGGAGCTTTGTCTTCCAAAAATATCTGGAGCTAGGCAGAAGAAAGGAGCAGTAAAACAATATTGCAAGTAAACTTAGCATACCAACTTAAGTTCGTGTTGTTTGGCATATAAATTTGAATCATTTGGATCAATCTTAATAGATTTGAGGCAAGCAATGTGATATTTTTAATGGGATTTATACCAACAGATTTTGTAATCAGCCATCTGCTTTTATTCCTTGGCAAGTCTGCAGGTATAACAAGGGCATTTGGAAGTTTGGTGTGGCTTCTTAGTCCACTTATGGCTGCAGTGGTAGAAGACATGGTCCTTGGGACTGGATTTTATCAAGGTTATGCTGGTTGCAAGCTTTTCTGGAAAATCCACAGGCTTATGCTTATTTCCTATGCTTGAATGGACATATCTAAAATTTTCTGTTTTATTTCTAAAGGTAGGACTAGAAGACTAGTTTGGAATTACTTTTTGTCCCAAGTGACTGGAAGTGTTCTGCAAATCAGCACCATTAAAGAATATGACTGTTAGATTGTAGCTTGTACTAAACAGTGTATTATCTGCAGATTATGTTTTTGGCCCCTGAGGGAATGTGTAGGAAAAGCTTTTGCCAGGTGTAAGCTATGGATCATTACTCATTTTCTGACACTGAAGAATCTCTGACTCATTCACGAGCACCCAACTTATTTGAAATTGAGAACTATATACACCCCAGCTACTTAAAATACAAGTTGATATCTTAAAATGCAAAGGCCAAATGTGCCTCTTGGTAGGAACTACATTTTTGCCTGGCAGGCTGACTGGCTAATACACATGCCTAATATAGAGTAGTGAGTAAAGTGTTACAAATTAAGCTGGGGGAGGATGGCTTGGCAATATCTCCCCACATATTGCCCTGTCAGGATAATCCCAGTTCAATTCACAAGAAAATAACTAAAAAGGCAGAGAAGTCCCTAGACAAAGACTTTGGTGGAACCTTTCAGACGATGGAAGATGCTTTTATGTAGGTTTTCTTTGTGCAGTCAGGTTGCCTTCTGTACTTCCATTCCCTCCCTCCTGGCTGTTGGGTGGGGGGATGCTGTTGCTCCCTTCAGTCCTGCAACAATTTTATTATTGGAGCCAGATTTCATCTAGCAAAAGAAAGGACTGTGTACAGAAAATGCATGTCATGTTCTTCTTCTTGGCAGTTCAGCAAAAGGTAGGAAGGAGTTATTCGGAGAAGATGTTTTACTGAGTTTATTTGAGAAACAAGTTTCCTAGAGACAGCTACTCCTCTTTGAAGATTTCCTCATGTATGTTGTACTATATAAAATGCAATGCTGAATTATACATTGTTTATTTCAATGACAATTGTATGTTGGAAATTAGCTTGCTCAGGAGCTATTTCAAGTAATGGGGAAGTTCAGCTGTGGTGCTACAGAATGGTAAAAGAATCATGGACTTTGTTCACATAAATAGAAGTGAATGTACCCTACCAGAAAGCATTGAAATACTTGTTTCTCTGTAAGTTCTGGAACTGCAAATCTTTGACTTCCAAATTAACAGTGGGATAATTGATTATGCACATTGGTATTCCAAAGTCCATAGTTGTTGGAATTATTCAGAGCGACAAATTGGTATTAGGCCTTTAAGTGACCATGAATTCAAGAAATTTCTTGGTAGTGTCTTGTAAATACTGATGTTCTACAACTGAAATGAGAAATGGGAAGAGCTATTAAAAACTGAATTTTGCACAGAACTTTCCTATTATAACAGATTAGTAAAATTTCAGTATTGAATGGGCCTTTAATGCCCCCCCTTCATCTGTGGTATTAATTTTTAATATTGTGGGATAGGCCAAAACAGCAGGTGTATAGTTAAAAAGAAACCCCACCAGGTTGTCAAGGTGTTTTCTCTAGCTCCGCTTTCTTTTTTCTAACTGTGTTCCTTCATTTGTATGTGGAAACATTTTTGAGGGGCAACATGGATAAGACAAAGCAAGTTCTCCATCTGGGAGTCACGCTTATTGCAGCCAAGTGCACAGCAAACAAGCTCTTGAGCATATGCTACATACATAAGTGCTAATTGAGAAAGTCCGATGATGTCAGTTGTGTAACAATGGTATTCTTTGCCAAATGACCAGTTTCTGCTTGTGACTTAAAAGTAACTCTGGTTTGACAAAGTGCTTAAGGGAGGGAGCTGAGCAAAGGGCTGAAGGCAAGCTGTGCTGAGTGACTGGATGAGCACTGTGGGAGTAACAGGGTCAATAACCAAGAGAGTTGCCACAGATCCACTCAAATAAAATGGTGGTAAAGCTCATCTTTCAGTAGCTTTGTTGGGAAATAACAGGGGAGAAGGAAGCAAACGTAACAGTGGCTTTGCCCATAACATGCATTGCAAACACATATGCAATTTACTGTGTAAACCAACTTCTCAAGTTTCTTTCATGCATATATATTCAGGGTTGAATGTCAGCCTTCTTTTCTCACCCACATACATACAGGTGTTGGAAAATTACATTAAAGACCTGGGATTTGGGGATTACTTAAATTTTTATTCTAGTTCTGTTTTCTCCTATATTTCAGTGCTAGTTTGCACCAGAAAAGGCAATTCTGTTTGCAGAAGTCTATAATGCCTTTTGAGACAGAACAGTGATATCCAGTATAATATTAAAAGACAGGGGTATGGAATTCTGTAGAAGTGACTTGAGAGCTCAGAAACTTTCTTTAAAGGCAGAAACTTTCAAAGTTTGGCCTACATAGTTACTGAAAAGAATTTTAAAGCCCTCACCAAAAATTACAAATACGAAGTTAGGAGGTGTATTTCTGATTCTATAATTGCACATTTTTACAGTGAGGGTAATACCAGGATTCTTTTGGAGCAACAGCCTTGCTACCCCAAAGGCCCTCTGCTAAGAGCCCCTACAGGAGTAAGACTAGGCCCTGTGGTTCGCCTCATCCTGAGCAATTCAACCGTCTTTCAGAGACAGACTAGGATGTAATCACAAGATGTATCCCTAATGTAAGCTGCAGTTCATTGACCCCCCCATTCTTCAAAGTATAAAAGTACATAAATGCAATTTATTTTCTGTTCTTGAAGGCTGAGAGCTATTTAAAAACTAGCATGTTTCAATTGGAAAGTTACTGTTTCATTTTGATTTTTGGAGTTTTTGTTTTTCTGATGGAGTATTATTTAGATATTTCATTTCCAGACACTAAGAATGCATCCCTGGTTATGACCATGGCCATATCACTGTGTCTCATGCTGGAAAAAGATATGGTTAGAGACAGTTAGTTTTCAGTCTTTATTTTTTTGGTCTTCAGGGATTTGGTTCATCCAAATACTATAATTATAGAATGATTTCTAAAAAGTTCAATTAAATTTCTTCCTTAACAGTAGGTACATACTTAACAACTGCTGGTTTGGGATTTCTAAGTAAAGGTCTATTTGTGAGATACAAATTCTGCTGTCAGGTACGCTAGTGTAGTTCAGAGCTGTTTCTCCACGGCCAATGGATTTGTACTCGTGATGGTGACAACAAAGGTTATGCCAGATTTTGATCTAATACTGAGAGAGGATTCCTGTCATCTCCCTGTGTCTAGTCATTTTGCACAGTGTTGCCATGAAGCCATTGTGGCAAGTGATGGACACGCTTTCCTGGTGTGGGATGATTCTGCGCTGATCCACCAAAGGCACTGGTGCAAGGCGCTGTAAGTTTCTCCTGTTGTTACCTTTCTAGTAAATAGCAAAGGGAAAGAGGAGTTTGACCCGATCTCCAGAAACATGGTTTAAAGATTTAGCCCAGCTATAGGAGATCATCAAGGATTGTTGCTATGCTTTTTTCTTTAAAAAAAAATAAAAAAATTAATGACCAAATCTAATGGCATGGTAGTAAGTATTGTAGTTTCCAGCTGTTTTGTGTTTGGTTTTGGTCTGTCTCCAATACGACATGCTATTAAGAATTAATTCTGTCTTCCTGCATCTTTATCTACTAGCAATCCTCTCCCTTATTCTTTACTTCCTGACAGTGGTGAGCCACGGTTCAAACTCACCCAACATCAGGGCTTTCAAGAAATCTGTATATGTCTCCCACTGGATATAGTGTTGTTTGCTGTTAAAATGAGTTCTCTTAGAAAAATACTGTACTGTGTCCTGTGCAGTATTGGGCAAAACTGCTAAAATAGCCCCAAAGCAGGTGTATTTAATACCATCATTAATATTGTTTACAGATTGGAAAGCAAAAAAAAAAGCAAGGAAAAGTAGCCTTTGGCTTTCTCAAGCTGTCTGTTCTGAACTCTTTTGTTCTCTGTTAAAAAATGTCTTTCCACAACATTCAGCTTAAAAGCAGCTTAAGCAGAAATATTGTATCTAGTGTCTAAAATACATTAGGAACCAGGTGTTTGGATATGGTTTTTCTTTCTGTGTCCCTAATTTCCTCTTAGCTCATTGGTAAATCACTCCGCTTTCTGCTGGCTCAGATGTCCCATTTGCTAAAAGGAGTTTAATAGTACTTATTTTTTCTGGAGCGTGCTGAGGTTGAATGAATTCTCTGTAAATGACATTGTATTTTCTGGAGGAAAGGTGCTCTATAAGTCAAAGCAATAGCTTTTTTATCTAGTTGAATATTTCAATCTAACAGATGGGAGCAAAGCTTAAGAAAAATGTTGAACATTTTTTTTCCTTGCATATTTCTGCTATTTTTATACCTCAGAACTTTGAAATGAATGCCTGTTAAACGAACATAAATGTTAACAGAATACATTTTCCCACACACTGGTATGTTCCCACTTCAAAAACTTTAACTTCAAATTTATTGTTTTTAGACCACACACATTACCAGGGCTGACTGTGAACGCAGGGAGGGAAACAGCCGTTCAGTGTGACGTTTGGCTGTAGCTCAACTTTGCTCCTTTGCAGTGGGGCACTGCATCCTCCCACCACCTGCCCATAACGGGGATCCTGCACATTCAATGGGGCAGATGTTTTCTTTCTGATGAAAATAATAGCTCCAAAAAGATGTTGTCTGTCTCTCATTTACCATCTCGTGGGCTGATCAAGTTTCTGTGGGTTTTGAGTAAATATTGGTTGTTGTCAGTGAATGGCGAGATGTGCTCTATTCACAACAAAACAATGACACCCACCGAGGAAGTTTGTGTCCCCATTACCTTCTGCAGTAGATAACTTCAGGTTTTTTGCTGTTACAGCCAACAGCAAACTCAGGTTTCTTTGCACACAGACTCCCTGCTTCTGCTCTGATTTCTGCATTTGCTGGAGTTGATGTCTCTGCCCTGACCTTGACTGCAGTTCCAATCTGTGCTGCTTTTTCTAGGGTTTCTGACTGGGGAGCCTGATACTTGTCTTTCCCAAAACCTTAAGAGGTGATGCTATTTGTTGAATAATTTGGGGGGCAAAGCACAGGTGTTGATATTGCGAATTTTTAAGATGACTAATAGGTTTATGGTGATCAGAGAATAGGTAAACAGTCCAAAATGCATTTAATATTGACAAGAAGAGCCCATTTCAAAGGCCTCATCCATGGAATGCAAACCTTTCTAAACCCACACTTGCTGTGGCACCGTGGACCTGTACCTCCATGTCTGTGTGTTTTTTCACTGTATACTGTGGCATGAATCCCAGAGCAGCCCCCGCTGGTGTGCAGTGCCCTCCCATTACCCTTCAGAAGACCATGGAACAAGGCAGCCTGTCTTTCCCCTGAAGATTTTATTACCTTAGTTCAAACAGGGCTCAGTGACCTGCTATGTATTCCTTTCTTTTCTGTGTTCTAATTATAACTTCAAAATTAAATTATTATTTTTTTTTTTTAATTTCCACATTCCATTTGGCATCTTGCACCAAAATTTCCTGCAGAGAAAGAATTCAGACTATTGGATAGAAACCTTTCTTGTCACATTCCCTCACAGATGGTCTAATCTGCTCTGCAGTTCATGCCTGACAGCTAGTTAATCTGGCAGTGCAGGAACACACATTTAAAAATGCAAGTTCTGGATCAGCCTCAGGTAAGCACCTCAACTATGTTCTGTACCTTGAAACTGTAAGTATGCAATGGCACACAGACCCCATATAAAGAGAATGATCCTGCCTACTATCACTTACATGTACTTTTGTAGATAAATACATATTTAGTAGATACTGAAAGACACAAGAAGTGTCTGCCTTTTCCAACTAAAGTATCTGGAAAGTACAAATTAATTAAGACAGACCTATATCATTCTCTTCTAATCACAATGGATAAAGAAAACATATCAATCAGTTGTTTTGGTTTATTTTATCACTACAAATCAACAGAGATTTCATTTCCTTTGCTTATTGAAGGGGGACACTTTAATACGTGGTAGTCTACACAGAAATAGAGAGGTACATAGATGTACCTTGTCTAGCATTAAGGAAAATTGCCACAATCAGCTGTTTATCTGCATTAGCCTGGGCTGTGAGCCCTCACCACACCAGGGCTATGGCTGCAGCCCTGGACAGCCCTACAGAATTAGCTATGCCTTTACCTTTGATAGAAAGGCGTGCCTTTGCAGTCTAACCACACCACCTGACTCCAGGGAGATGTTCTCCAAACAGGTCAGATGTCTGAAGAGCAACAACCTTGCCACTGAGTGTGTGGAACCCAAGCTACGTCTCACCTTTTCCCATCTCAGGATAAAAGCAATGAGTGGCATAAAAGGGCTGCAGAACCAAGCATCCAGAGTACTCCTGTACTTTCATGGCATAGTTCACTACTAATGCTAGCCTCAGGTAAGAGGCTTTGGAGACTGGAGGGAAATATGCAGAGTGCAGTCACATTTATTTAGTGCTGTGGAAATTTTGGCAATGTTGTTGCTCATTGTTCAATCTAGGTGAAGCCAGCTTGAACTGAGGCCTGCAGGGTTGGCAGGTTTGCGTCAGAGCCTGTATGCAAGTCACCTGAAAAGGTGACTAAAAGTCTTACACTTCCTAAGCTGGTCTTTCATGGTACCCCTTGAAAGATACAGTTTATAAACTTGCCTTATTGCTTATTGTTAACTAAAAACATCTTTGGGCAGAAGGAGCATTTTTACAACACGTTTGTCTAGTCCTTCACACAGGGGATCAGGCCCTCTAGGAATCACTGAGCAACGATTAACTGACTGATTATGAGCAATGATTAACTGACAATACCAGTTCCCCTATTGTTTTGCATGAAACTGGTTGGATAAAACATTAGAATTTCATATTTTTTCATCAGTGCTTTCAAACTGTTCTCTGTTTCCTCTTTCTCTCCTTTGTAATTTGTATTTTTACTTCTTGGACACATTGAAGAATTTAGTCCCTGTCCTCCTTAAAAGTGTGAAGAGTAGGGTTTTTCATCTATAGGGTACTTTGTAGAAGATAACTCTCTAAAATCTAGATGTAACTAGATATGTCCTTTGTTGCAGTACACTAACACAATGCTTCCAAACCTACACCAGTGGTTTAGGGCAATTTACTAAAATGTTATAAATGGTGACTGAGAAAAGCAAGCCCATTCGTGGTAGGTCTGAATTTGCTATTGATGGACTTTCATCTCCTCTAGAAAACAAGAAAGGGGAGTGGAAGTCAAAATATTGAAAAACACTGCACTAAAAACATTTTCAAAACTTTGGCTAAGCATTGGACAAATGCTTTACACTGTATATTCACTAGGTCAAATTCTGGCCTCAAAGATTGTCGACTCAATCTGGTCGAACCATCTTAATCCAATGAACTATTTCAAAAATATCACTGAATCAAATATCTATGTTTCTTGTAATGAATGCTGGGAATTCTCATTGTGAAAAGCAGAATAAGAAAGCAAAATATGTTCTGGGGTTTTGTGTTGGCTCATTACACAAGTGCATGATTCATTGTAATTACAGTAATTTCACTTTTATACAGAAGGTCTAATAAAGATGCATCTTTGCTCAATACCACAAATCATATATCTGAAACATATTTAAAATGCAATTTGTAACTAAAGATTTGGGATTTTTTTTTCTTTATAAAACTACAGGTACATTTTAATCATCTTTTTTTTTTTTTTTTTTTTAGAAAAAGAGGTTATTGTGTTTCTGACAACCATGTACCATATTGGTTCTTAGAAAATTGTGTCTTCCAGTCTGTTTGTTCCAGATTAGTGAAATTACCATGTGAAATTCTACAACAGTTATTACACTTTCAAGATATTAATTTCTATTAATGCAGAAGAGATAGAACTGAATTCCATGTGCTCTGCAATGACAGTCTCCAAATGGCAGCAAACAAAATGCTGCCTCTATTTTTGCCTGTCCGTTCCGTATGGTATTTGTCAAGAGTTAGCACAAAAATTCAAATGAGTCATTTATTCAAACTTTAGGGCTGAGTATTGAGCAGAACATTTAATGTCGCATTTTCCCACTCCTTTTTGCTGCAGAAATAAGAAATTCAAATCAAGAAATCAGGATGCCATTATGTTTTTATAGATCATATATCAATGTAAACTTTTAGATGGATGCAGAATTTTTCCATTTTTTTTTAGTGGAAAAAGAAGACACTTTATAAGTGAGATGGTGATAATTTTTGTTATTAATTAATCCTAGAAAATATACAAAATTTAACAAACATTTAAAGAAATACTATAGCATTGACAGTTTTAAAATATTCTGACTAGTAGAACCCCAGGTCTGACTAAAAGAACTGAATATTCCTGATATTAATTGATTCCAATTCATTACCTCTGAAAATAGTCAATTTAAAAATAAGTGGGGGTTTGGCAATAGGGTAATTTCCAGAATTACTCTTTAAGAGAGAGTTTAAGTCAGGTATAAACATATATCTTTACATATAGTTTTAGTTTTCTGTTTAGACTTAGTCAGAGTTGGTTGAACTTGAGGAACTGGTGTAGTTTCTATATTCTTTTTGATTTAGCTATAGTTCTTGATATCCTTTTTCAATTTTTCAAGGCTTTGTTTCATGCATTGTGATACTTGTTTCCCTGAGAGGAAAAAAATGCATTTAAATGAAATTAAAGTGAAATTAAGTTCTAATTTAGAATTACAGGATATGTGTTTCACATTTTAGATTTTGTAGCAAAGGATATCTAGGCTGTATCACTGGCAGATGACTACAGCTGTAGTCCTTAGAGAGCCATTAGTAGTGATACAGAGCATATCACACACAGCCAGTCTTCAGTAGGAATTTTGACAACCTAAGGAAGGTTTGGACATAGAGTATTTTGCTTGTATTTGTGCATATTTTGAGCCATGTATTCCTATATTTTGCTGATACATTGGCAGGGAATACATGGTGATGATTTATTTTATAAAAAAACACGAAACAATAAAAAAAAAAAAGCAAAAGGAAATGCTTATGGAAGAAGATGATCCCGTTACTTAGAGAAAAAAAATTCTTGGTGTTAAATTAGGTGCTTATCAAAATAAATACAAGAGAATATGACAACAACAAAGAATTTAGATAATAACTTGAAATAAGCATTTAGACAGTATTTCCTCATTCATTCAGTGCATGTGATTTGCTAACTCAAAGCTGTGTAAGCCATTTTATGTTAAACACTTGGCCTCATAGTGATGAATTACTAGTCATGAATTACATGGCCCAGTTACTACAGATGTGATAATAGCTGACATTGTGTAATGTTGGCAGTTCCCTAATGTATCAAATAAGGCAAATTCAAGTGTAAAATGCCTACGTATACCAAGAAAATGCTTCCCTACAATGCTGCTTAGTTTCACCAGTGATCATGAATAGGAGCCGTGCTCTTCTGTTAAGGAAATTGTTTTGGGATTTTGTCCAGGCAAATTCTGTGCATTGAGCCTAGTGGGTGCAGAGATTGAAACCCCATGAAAATCTGACTTTTAAAGAGTGACCCAATATGCTGCTGAAGAATTGTGCTAGAAATGCTGTACAGCCAGGCAGCAGTGCTTCAGAGCTTACTGCTTCTGGGTTGGTGGTGCCTCTGGAGAAGGCCTTGCGGATGCAGCTCACAGCATAGATGATCCCTGAGTTTCCAGAGTAGTCAGGACATTGGAGCTGCAGTCACCTCCTTTTCAAGCAGCAGCAAAATGCCATTATGATCATAGAATCATAGAATTGCCTAGGCTGGAAGGGACCTTTGAGATCATCTAGTCCAACCGTCAGCCACTGACAAAAACCATCACTAAACCATTACCTTTAAGTACTATGTCTACCTGTCTTTTAAATATGTTCAGAAATGGTGATTCCACCACTTCCCTAGGCATCCTGTTCCAATGCTTAATAACCCTTTCAGTGTAAAAATTTTTTCCTAATATCCATTATAAACCTCCCCTAGCGCAACTTGAGGCCATTTCCTCTTGTTCTATCGCCCGTTACTTGGGAGAAGAGACTGATTCCCACATCTCTACAACCTCCTTTCAGGTAGTTGTTGAGAGTGATAATATCCTTTTCTGGAACTGACTGATTCATGAGGAGAATGACTTTCAGTCCCAGAAGAACATGAATAAAATTCCTTAAAAATCTGGGCTGCCAAAGGAGGAACTGTTACTATACATAAGCAATAAATAAATTAAAAGTGCATGATCTGCATTGGCCTACAAGAAAGATGAAGAGGGGCTTTTTACAAGGGCATGTAATGACAGGAAAAGGAGTAATGGCTTTAAACTGGCTAAGATATTAAGAAATAGTTCTTTCCTGTGAGGGTAGTGAGACACTGGCACAGTTGCGTAGAAAAGCTGTGGATGCCCATCCCTGGGGGTGGTCATGGCCAGATTAGATGGGGCTTTGAGTGACTTGGTCTAGTGGGAGGTGTCCCTGCCCATGGCAGGGGGGTTGGAACTAGACGCGCTTTAATTCTTGGAACTAAGTTTCATTTTTCCATTTCTTTCAAGATTTGTTGTATTGTTCAAAGTGACAGAAACTCTCATCTGTAGAAAATGGAACACTTAAAAAGTGAGTATGTTCTTTTCCCTGGGCAGGCACCCTGATCATCTGAAAGAATACTGATCCTCCTCTTTTGGTGATGACAGATCAGACGGCTTTTTAAAAATAACCCCAAATAATATTTTTATTGCAGAAGTATTAGGGAATTTTTATAGTGAGCTTTCCGGATTAGTACAGTATAACAATTTTAAGTATAGGCAACACAGACATCACATCTTTTAACTTCAACTCCTAACTTGAAACCAAAAAAGCATCCTTTGACTGCAGTTCTTGGACTTGGTTCAGTCAATGTTTGAAGAAACAGAATGTGTTTTTGGTATAAATCATGATCAGGCTTAAACATGGGGCAATTTGCATGCTGAATTTGAAGTTAAGCTTCGACATAACAAAGGATATTACAAGAAACTATGGTGAAGTTTAAAAAAATCAGTACAAAGCTGAAGTTTATTGCCAGTACTGTTCTTGCAGATCAAAGCTATGCTGATGTGCTCTGGGGTTACTTTAATATTTTGCAGCCTCTTATTCCCTCAGTGCATGTTTTAAGTTTGCGTATCACTCACTTTTATAATAAAATAACTTGAAAAAGCCTTCTGCTTGATACTGGCCTCCTGAGGTAGAAAGTCACAGAGATGTTAAGTCTCATTATTGCTTGCTCCAACTTCATTACATTTGATGAAAGAAATATCTTGGTCATATCTTGTACTTCCTCAATAACTGGATTGCTGTAAGGAAGGACATTTTTTACCTGGATAATGAAATTTTATCCTAGTTATTTCACTGATCTTCTTTGTATGGTATATATTGGAGGTTGGTAACATATTAACAACTGCTGCACGGTGTGATAGAAAGCTTTGAGAAGGAATTTTATCTTTAGGGATGGGCGAGGGAATGTTTACAGTCTTCTTGAAAGATGCGCTATGCAGCTTTTTATTCTCTGGGCAGAAAGAGGTGTGTGTATATTCTAAATATAATTATGGGTCAGAGTGTAAATGCTAGGCTCTGTGAACTCCATAGCTAAAACCAGACCTACCAATTATGTCAGTGGGAGTTTACTGCCAAGATCAAAAGTAGATTATAGGCCTGGCTAAATCTGCACTCAGGCAGCATTGCTGGTGCAGTGATCTTGTGCTACCCTAGCAAAGAGCATGTTGCTAATGTGAATGCAGCATATTCCAGATTGCTGTGAGTCAAAGATTCTCCCTCAAAAAAAAAGAGATGTCATCCATATAACGGAACTACAGCTTTTGTTTATGCAAATAGTCATGTGTCAGTTTTGTCCTCGTTCATGCTGAGAGGACTTACCAGCTCTGATTCATGATCATAGAAGCCTGGCCTTCAGTAAATGGACTAACAGGGCTAAGCTGAGCCCTTACCTTATTCCCTGGTAAAGGGGTTGAGCATCCATAAGATTCTCCATGCCACGTGGGGCAGGGATAGAAACAGTTATCCTCCTGGGACAACCCCAAATAGTCCTAGGGCATCCAAATCCCCAGTATGTCATCAAATTAAAATTGCAAAGGACCATTTTCTTTCTCATCTTTGTTTTGGTAAGGAAATAGAAAACTCTTAGCAGAAATCTAATTTGTCCTAATACCATTGCATGGAAATTTCTTAGTCTTCCTCATGGGAATAAGACAAAATTATTAATTTTTTTTAAAATTAAGGCTTTTCAGTGTACACACTACAACACTCCAGTTTCTTCATTTTTGCCATACTACAGCATGGGATTTATAACTAAAGGATTGCAAGACATTGAATGGAGAAGGATTGAGAGATGATGAATGCAGAATCTTTGCACACAAAGAAATAGGAAATATTGATCAAAAAATGCTCTGAGGCAAACCAATTAGGGACCCATTGACAGCAAAATGACCTGCTCATCCATCTTTCAAATTAAATGGAAAACTTAGGTCCACATCATTTGGGGCTGTTTTAAACACTTGAACATTTTTACTGAAGTCTGAATGCTGTTAATTTTAGTCTCCTGGTCAAAATTTAAACGGAATAATTACTCTGCTTACTTCTTTTCTAAATTACAGCAACAGCTTCATCAGGAACAAATGCATTTGTAGTTTGCTGACCTAAACTGCTCTTATGTTGCTATGCACTATTAACTGTTGCTGCATTTCAAAGCATGGCTGGCTGCATTTACATGGTGGATTAAATGACCTCTGGACAGAGTATCTATATCTTTACCTTGTTCAAAAGGCTTTGTGACAAAAGGTGCTGTTATGTATAAATGCTACCACAGAAATAATTTTAGACCCAGAATGTGCAGACATTGAAGTGTGTGCTCTGAACAGGGAAAAATGTTGGCATTTGGTGATGTGGCTGGATGAAAGACGGAGACCATTTGGGAATGGAGGGTATGGTCATGGGATGGGAAGCTGGTAGTCACTGATTATCATGAAAAAGGTAGTTTTACTGAGAAGCATTGCAAAATTACAGAGCAAAAAGATTTACTAGAAGCAGGAAGCTCAATGATTTATGTATAAAGAGGCTGGATAGCAGAATGCTCTTTGGGTTGGTTTGGGTTTTTTTCAGAAGAAACAGAGATAAAATTGTTGGGAAGTGTGATAAAGCACTCCAGAAATTCTATGTATAGTTTTTTAAAGTTCCATATTTTGTTCTAAGTATGTTAAAGCTTCTTTTGAAAAGGTCCATACTCTGCCTGGAAGGTGAGAGAAACAGTGTAAGATATAACCAAGAAGGTTTTTCAGGCTTTATCTTCCTGCTGTGCTGTTTACCTACAGCATCATCCTTGGCTCCCAGTGCTCTGGTCATTGCATAGCATCTGAACTACTTGCCTGGAGTGTTTTTAAGCTTAGTTGCTGAACACCACCACTGTTTCTAAAAAAAAATTAGAATTGTCTTAACACAAACAGTGAAATGAAGAGGTTATTTACCTGAACTTGTTCTAATTCTGGGAGAGCCACATGGCAAGAAATAGCTCTTATCTAGTCCACATAATGGTTACAGTGGCAGCAATGAATGCATTTTGACCCAAAGACCTTGGCTTTCATTAACCTTTTCTCTGTGTTGTGAGTAGAAGCACTGTCTGATATTTTCATATAGCCTGAAAGCAGACTGCACTCTGGAGCTGGATAACTTGAGTTTAGGAAGTACAAAGCAGTGCTGCACTTCCATGAAGTGTAAGCAGCTTCTTTCTCCTTCACTACTTAGCAGATGTACAGTTAGGAAAAATCAGAAATGTATTACCCACACCAAAATTATTACTAAAATATATTTTTAAATGCCCAGAACTCAGATCAGTAATTAGCCAAACTGAGAAGATACAGCCTTTTACAGAGAGCTGGTAAGAGAGAGTCCAGTCTCCGGTCCTGTGCAGCTCTGCACAGTCTCTGAGTGAATGGCTTTATCACATTCCTGCTGAGGAACACCACTGATTTGTTCAGGACCCAAGGGGGACACTGTCTGGGAGCAAACGTTTATGGGCAGTAACATTGTGGCGGTTCGTGCTCCCCAATTTCTTTCTTCCTTAGTGAATGAGGCTCCCATCTTCAAACTGCAGCTAGTGGTTTGAGCGTTAGCCTTTTGGCTGTGGATTTGTGAAGGGTAGCACAAACCTGTGGGGAAGTGCAGTACTCAGAGAACAAGAAAAATATATATGGATTTTAAAGTATTATATGCTTTGGAATAAAGGTGCTACATGCGGTGTGCTGTACTCCGGTGTTCATGGTGAACTTGGACCTGACTATTCAATATCTGTCCATTGTTTTTGACTGATACCAGAATTCTGCCTACAGTTTTTCTTTCCTGACATTGTAGCATTTATACCAGAAGTGTTCAGTTCTTTAGTTTGTTATACCTGAAGTTATTATCATGTTTCTATAAGTTGCTAGGATCTATTCTTAGTGCTGTTAGGATGTATTGCTGCTGTCTTTTTTATTATCTCTCTTATGAAACTGTACTGAAAGTACAGTGTTCTTTACAAATAGGAAAGTATTAATTCCCTCCAAAATGTCAAAGTTTGCCATCAAGGAAAAGCACAAAAAACCCCATATTATGCACATTACTAGTTAAAGGGACTGCTGACCATTGAGGATGGTCTCTTAATCCCCAGGAGACTTCCCAAAAATATGCATTTTGAGAAATTGTAGCATCTTTGAACAGTCTGTTATGACTAAAATTGGTTCATTTTGCAACAGACTTTATTTGCTATGAATAATTTGATGAGCTTTATTTAACTGGCAGACACAACAATAACCAATCATGTCACATTTCCCACAGGCTCTGAATCATGTTAGAACCCTTTTGCACTGTTAAATGGTTACTAGTTTTCCTCTTTCAACATCTGTTTTAGTCAATCTTGCCAAGTATCCATTCATTGATGTTATAACATGATGTCAAATATTTAGAATTTAAAAACAGCTTTAGGATGGTGCCTGAACAGCGTTTAGCTCTCTCATTTTATTTAATTTTAAATTTTTTTTTTACTTTGTATATCATGTACAGAACTTTAAAAGAAAACACAGGAATCTATTAGTAAAAGAAAAAAGAGAAACAAAACATTAACACTTTCAGCAGAATTACAGATTTTCACTTGGATTTCAGTAGAATATAGACATCTGAATCACTTAGAAAATCAGCATTTTTAATCCAAGCAGAAATAATCCTCAAACTTCTTCTTCCTTTCAATAATAGTCAAATTCACTGATGTTAAATTATATTGAAAAACCTATTAAAACCTAAGTAAAATTTACATGTCAGCAGTTCTCATTCTTATGTAGTAGATAAAACACTGCAATATTTGTGTCCCAGGTTGAGTCAATTCTTTTTGACTTCAAGGACTATTAAGAGTAACAGTAGATTCCTAAACCAATTAGTCTTTTAATTAATATTCTCACTCATAAATGACAGTGGATCTTATGCTGATTTTAAGCTTTCATGCTAACCTCTCTGTAAAAAAAAAAGCAGCTTAGTAAAGCAATTTCATTTTGAGCAGGTTTCAGACCGCAATGTACTAATTAAATACAAAAAACATGTGCTTACCCAGCCTCGCTTTACTTGATGATATGTTCCGGTTTGCATAAACTATTTTATAAAATGAAAATTGAAAATAGATACTAATGAAGATTCCTTCCTTAGAAACAGTGAATAGATATCACAAGCAAACATTTCTCAATTTTATATCCTCCTCAACAGAAGGCACAACTCTGTCACATATTTGAATGACTGTTTTCTCAAAATTGGTATGTTCTTCAAAATATTGCTAAATAAGATTTCTGTGTACCACATTCTTGTGCCAAAATACACAAAATAATGCTATATGAGTAAGTCACATATGTACTTAGGCATCCAGGATGGGATCTTAGAATAATCTTTTTTTAACTGTAAAATAACAAGCCTCTATTATGAACTAAATGCTATTCTCTCTGTGAGAAAACCATAACATTTGTCTCCCAAACTCAGCAGAACTCCTTCTCTCAAATTATAGCAAATTATGAGAGACAGAAGAGAAAGTCAGAGAAGATTTAGGTCCAGATCTTGGCCATATTTTTAAGTCAAGGACTTAAAAAGGGATCTGCCATTCCCTAAAAGAGACCAGTATTTTGCTTATAATGAGCAGTTACTTGAAGCTGGGTTTATGGTCAAATGAAAGAATAAGGGATTGTGTATGAGGGAGATCAGATTTCCTGTAAAAGACCAAGGATGCATAAGCTGGTGCATAAACATGTGCACAGTCGTCTTGTACGTGCTGGATCTCATACAGGAAAACAGGTCCGTGAAATAAGATATTAATTTTGAAGGAATTAGAAAAAAAATGAAGCCCTGACATGGGATTTAACTGGTCAGATACAGGGACAAATACAAAACCACTGATCAAAGAAAGATTTGTGTGATATACAGGAGCAGTTGTTGGGCTTGTTATCTTACCGTTGATTGTGACTGAGAATTTCCTGAGCCTATATTGCGGGATTTCATGAAGGAATGCTCTGAAAAGCATGATTTTGTGGAAGTCAATCAGCCTGGATTTCAGACAGAAAGGTTCTACCTCATTTATTTTCTTGCTTCCTTCAAGGATAGAGTGTCACAGCTGTGGCTGGCATGGGTGATACAGGGGATGTTATGCAGTGCATGTTGAAGCAGAGGAAGGTGCTTTAGTGAGAATTGCACAGCAGGAGCAAAAGCATGTAATGGATAGTAATCCATCTTTGAACAGGACACTGAGTGGGATTATTAGAAAATAGTACATTTCTTTAAGGATCTGAGAGAGACCTCTTCTGTTTATCACCACATCTAGCTACATCAGATGGCAATATCAATTTTTAAATAATCAGTTACTTATGAGACCAGACCTGAAGGTAAAGAAACTGCAGAATAGTGCAACAATATCCCAGGGGATTTACCCATTTACGATTATAGTGGAGCTAAATGATACAATGCAAACAAACTTAAATTAATACTTATGAGTTCACAGAAGTACATACTGCATGTATTAAGAGCATGTTCACAGTAAAGCAGAGCTAAAGGATTTTAAGAATTCTGGCTGCTTTCATCTCAAAAAAAAAACCCACTTGAAAGCTGTTCCAGTGAGTTGGAGAAATGAAGTCTGCAGAGGGTTTGAGGGGAGAAGGGGCTTAGCTGAGAGTTTCTGAAGAATATATTTCCAGCCTTGGGAAATAATATGAAAATGATGCTTAGCTCAGACAAGGATGTTGCTCTTGTTTGCTTTCTCAGGGGTGATTTGCCTTTTGGCTCAGATCAGAGAATCCGTGGATGTTTAACCACAGTTCTGGAGACTTTGCTCCAGCGTAAAGTGCTCACCTCTCCAAACTGCAGGCCTGGCATAACACTTTCCACATCTCCTACAGTTTCCTTCCTGTTAGGAGCCCAATCACTGTATGTGTGTAGAGCAAATTGCACTGAAGTCCCAGTCTCAGAGGCAACTCTCTAGTGAGGAGAATATTCACAGCAGGTGAGAAGGAAATAAAATGTGAGAAGGGAGAAAAGACAGAGAAAAAAGAGGAGGCTGAACAGAAGCGTTGAACTTTCATCTCTAGTTTGTGGGATAAAGGCAGGCCACTCAGCTCAGTTGACACAGCTCTACCTCACCAGATTTCATGAGGAGGCAGGAAACTCAGGTTTATAGTTTAATTCACATGCCTGAATTTTACTCCCCCCTGCACTGCCCCCGTGTGGTCTTAGTTTGAGTACAAAAAACGTGCTAGAAGCACAAAACCTGACATTTAGAGGTTTGGACTAGCATGAAGCCTGTCATATCAATCAGATTTTGGACCTGATTTCAGTACATAATTCAGAATATTTTAACCAATCCTGCTGTTCTGGGCTAAAATCTCACACTGAAGATTGGAATCTGTTGTTATCTTATCAGAACAGTAATTCTTAATCTGATTGTCAGCTCCTGTGCTCTAAGAGCAGGCCTTACTATAATCTAAATGCCAGTGTCTTGCACTATTTTAGCCTCTGGGTTTATGTCTTCTGCTTGCTCTTGTGTGGTGTGTGTGAAATGAGTTGAAGGTTCTGGTGCTTTGGATAGCCAATGGGTGTTTATATCGCAAAAATGAAGTATCTCCAAGCAAATGGCATGATTAGCACAATCAGATCTCTGAACCAGAGAGGAGAAGGCTTTAGGGGTAGTGGGACTGCACCGCTTTCTCTCAGGCATGACTCTTACATCTGAACCACTAGTTAATGCAGTTAAAAATCTATCTAACTATAGAATGTGCTGAATATGTTTCACTGATAGATAAAAGAACTTTGGTCTCTGACATTTGTGTCCTTTCACAGCTCTAAACTGTCTAAAAGTATAAAGAGAATTCCATGAGACTGGCAGGAGGCAACCACTTATTGTAGCATTGCCCATCAGTCACTATAGAGTGATTTTGGGCTTCCCCTCACCCCCAGCAGTGTCTGAACAAGATCTGAATAGAGTTAGTTGGAGACAACCAGGGGTGTCTGTGTGTAGACTATTTTCCTCTATTGCAAAGACAGGACTGTCCAACTCCAAGTCACCTCTTCTTCCTGCACTGTGCCCTTTACTGTGTTAGACCCCAGTGCTGCCGAAGGCCAGACCACACTTTGAAGGATGGAGGGCTTGCATTGTCTGTGGTGTGGGCAAATGTAACTCTCATAAAGCCATTGTTACTGCGCTGGCTTACACCGAGTATAAATATTTCTCCACCAGTGATTTTCTGGGCAGTGTTTTACTTTAACTTAACCTTAACTAATACTAAAATGCAGCATGGAGAGGGCACTCAGCCAGAGCTCCGGATTCTCTTCCTGGCTCGGCCACGGTTCCACGATTGTGTTCCATCTGTTTTACTGTCTGTCACATGGGAATAGTAATACTGAAATTCCCTTGTAAAGTACTTGTATAGCTACAATGCAGTATGTAAGAATTAACTGTTATTACTGTAGGCTTTGGGAGCCAAATTTTGACCTTTCTGTGCACTCATATGTCATCAAATTGCCATAAGCCTGTCTGAAGAAATAATTTAACCAGCAGGCTGTAGCAGAGTGAGGACTGCAAAACCCGCTCACATCACAGATCTAATTGAAGGCCGTTGCCTCACCATCAAAACAGAACAGGAGGCAACAGGTCTAGGCAACAGCAGGTCTTAGCAACCCCTTCTAGGAGAGGTGAACTGATGGAAGTTCACTTGTGTGTGATTTGAAGAAAAATCTCAAGAGAAACAGTGGATAAAAGAAACAAGTGTGGTGAAGCTGAATATGATGATGGGCCATGTGACGTTGGCTATCATCTAGAGTCCTTTTCTGCTTCTAAGTGAATACCCCTTTCCCTCAGTTCAGGCACTTTTCTGTTTAGGCAAACACAAATAACAGCTATGTACTTTTGGTTTAAGGGAGACAACAAAGAAAGCAGAAAGAACAAAAGTAACTTTTCCATGAGAAGCCACAGTCTGATCTTTAAGAGGCTGTAGCTACTCTGGGAACAAAACAGCTAATGCCTCCACTTACAAGCAGAGTTCTTACAGCTTTACAAGAGGGAAAAGGCATGGTGATTTCATGGCAACACACTCGGTCTGACTTCCATATTTAAGAAAAGGCAAAGGGTGCTGATACAATATCTGAGAGCAATACCCTTAGAAATTAGTAACAGAATGTGAAAAAAATTCCTTTTCAGTTATGAGTCATGATTTCTCAAAAACACATCCATTATAGAATAAAATACTACCCAGCATACCCTGATTGTCAGTATGTAGGGCCTAATTAATCACTGAGGAAACATTGCAATAGTCATAAAAATGGGGGTACAATTATTTGAAGATGATCTGATAAGAACTGGTTTGTGGAAACAAGGTTGGATTTTAGCAACTCATTGCAAAGTGAATTCCAACCTGGAGAGAATATGATTTGCAAATAGCAGTGATTTGTACTTTCCAATTGTGTCAGAAAAGGAGGCATCTGAAATGCATAGCTGTGAAAACAAATTTTTACATTTCCTGTTCTATTTGTTCTTCCCATTTTTCTGCAAATTTCCCATGTTTAGACCAGTGTTCTCCATTGCTGGCCAAAATCCCCATGTGCATTCAGCTGTTCTTTATTGTCTCTTTCTAGGCTAAATTATATTCAGGTTGCCACGGGTGCTTCTAGTATCCTTGATCACAGTCATTATCCACTGTGATCAAATACGAAAGTGGATTAACAGAGGTTAACAATTAATGGGACACAGACAGGTACAGAGAGAGCTGATAGCAAGATAAGTGCCATGCTCAGGGAAAAGTGTACAGACAGATGCATGAGATTTTGCAGCTAAACTGTGCAATGAATACGTTATCATTGTAGAAGGTACATTTCATTCATCACTTGTGGAAATAATCTGGTGGCAGGAAGATGAAGTGTCTGTCATCCGTTTTGGTATTACTTAGAAATTGTAGATATTTGTGTATTGGTTTTGCTTTATGTTTTGGTTTCCTAGGTGGTGTATGTAAGCGTGTATGTACCTGTATTCCTTACAGATGGCCATTATTCTTGCTCCTCTCCTCCCTCCCACAAGCCACCATCAATGAAAGTGATCCATTCTAATGAAAGAACTCAACTAGCAAGTATCAATTTTAGGTGGCACCTCAAATATATTGGCAAATTAGATTCCACTGTGCACGTTAACATTGTGCTAAAGACAGTCTTTATTGTATCTGCACACTGTGTTCTGTGCTGTATGAACTGTGACTGCAAAGCTTTTGACTAGATCTGCCACAAAGCTCTGTTTAACACTCAGCAATCTGATCTCCATTACCCAGTTGGACTCTTCCTTTGGGTTGCACCTGGAAGTTTTGTTGCAACTATTTGGATCTAAAGTAAACATTAGAGTGGAAAGGGGAATTTAAGAAGGAAAAAGGAGCAAAGAAAGATTACTGCTTTTATTTATAACAAAAGGCATTTTAGTCTGTGCTTAGAAAAGAAAGGGAACAATTTTAAATCCAGCCTTTTAAGATGTAGCTTTCAATGTTTTTTGTAAATTTGGATCATACTTCAGTGTATTTCTATGGTAGTCATCCCCCACTTTGAAAGAAACAGAAAATTTCCACATCACATTCTGACCATGTAGAGGGGAAGCTCGTCTCATACCAGGGCACAAACTCACCTTTAGCTGCAGACCTGTTGCAGTCCCTTTTCCAGTTCCCCAAAGTAGACTCTGGTGTGGAGTGAATGTTACTGCACTTGAGCATGGGATCTCACTAACCTATTCTCCACCAGTGAGATGATGAATTTGCAGGACATAAAATGTCCCCAAATATTTTACCTTTTGGAATATGGGCCAAATTTTGCTTGATTTCCCTGTGTAAGCCAAAAATGGCTCAGTTACAACAGCATAAATTGGATAAGCCCTATTGGCCTCAGTGGGATGGCTGAATTTGGCCCATTGTTTTGCAACTGTGTTATTAGAACAGTCAATCTTCTTGCTGCAAGGAATAATATAAAAAAAATTGAATAGAATCACATATGTTGGGATGTGCTCTGGATAGTGTTATAACAGGATAGAGTATCAGATTTAATCCTATTTTGTACTATAGTGCTGACAACATATATGTGGCAGCACGGGAGAGAAAAATGGTCTCCTCGTTATTCTCAGTGCATTTTGTAGCTCACCAAGGCATCAGGGCAAGGAGACTCTCAGAACCATGGCAGTGCTGGAAAAAATTGCCTGAAATGAGGTGTAAAGATGAATAAAGAATGATTTCCTTGTTTTAGCTTGAAGAAGAAAGTATTTTTTTCAAAAAGCAAGAAGATAAATTAGGAAGATTTGCATCTAGTGTGAACAGTTCCATGTATCTCCAATTAACAGAAAAAATTCATCAAAATTTATGATGAATGATACGTCTGCTTGGTCCCGTTCTCATTATACATACATCTGAAGTGGAACCAATGCCATTTATGAATAATTTAATTAATGTGATGACAAGTATTATTTTTGTAGCATACAAAACTGTAAACATTAATTTATTAAGGCTGAGAATCATGAAATGCAATCTTAATTACTAGAAACTAGAATAATCAGCTGAACTGAGGCAGACAAGACAATTAACTCTTTAGAAAGGAGTTTACAGCTGCTGGGGTGGGACTAACATCCTAAGAGGGTTAGCATAGTCATTACTTTGAAGTGCACAATGTTTTGGAATAAACCACAAAATACCATAAAAACCCATAAGATCTCTTAATTCTGCTTGTCTTTTGAATATTCTGCAGCCCTTATAATTTCTCCCAATATTTTATGTCGCTGTTGTCTGCCAGCCCCAGGGCTTAGTAATAAATCTTCACTCCAGCTCTCCTTCACAGCGGTGGCTACGCTGTCATCAGGTGAAAGTACAGATCAGATGATGCCCCTGGGTCACTGCAGGCATTTGTGGTTGTGTTATCCTTCTCCTGTCAAGGTCTGCTTGATAGTGAGTAACGTTTCTTGCATCTTGTCCTCTCCTGGTAGGCACTTCCCTGTCTTGCCAGGTAGAAACCACTTGAATTCCCAACTGTCCCCTACTTTTATTTGAGGATGCTTTTTATAGCTTCTTCTCTGCTCAGGGCTTACCCCTCATCCTGATGTATTTAAAGAAAACAACTTACTCTCTATCAGGATAAGGAAAGTAGTTGTTAGAGCCTCCTGTTGTAAGATGGACTCGCCTTTCCCCTGATTATTATTTCTACTTTGATTTTAGCTTTCTTTAATATTGGTACCAAAATTGCGTAAAGCTTTCTGTCTGGCTGTAGGGAAGAATGCTTTTCAAACTGGGTCACCCTCTGCAAGGGTGAAGTTTTAGTCCAAGTTCAATGTCAAAAGCATCAGAAAGCTGAGAGTTATCACCCTGAGGATAAAATATATGGAGCTTTTAAACCATAAACTCTGTGCTTGACAGCATCTCAGTTACTTACAGCAGGACAAAATTACACCGTCTGCTCTGCATGTGGCACTGCTTTTTTTTCTCAGTGTGTTCATTTATCTGCCTCTGATTCTCTGATGCCTCATTTCTGACTCATTGTATGAACAAAGCAAAAGAAGAATGAGAACTGGTAGCTGAGGCTTCAGGTTTTTCTTCCAAAATCACCACACTCGCTCCCATCAGCTGTGCTGCCCCTGCACACCATGGGCCAAGCATTTCCCAGTTCTGTAATTCCCTAAATTGCAACAGAATTACAAAACTAGCAAAAGTGTGATTTTGTGGAGCTAAAATTCTGATTCCAAATTACAGATGTGATAGACAGATGACATCGATTCTTTATGAACAAAGGGGATGAGTTAACCTTTGCCACAGTGTTTTAAGAGCTCAGATTTTGGAATATGGAATAATAATAATCATTAAAATAATTATAATACTCATCAGCCTCACCAGTTCTCACTTAAAACTTAAAACGATTTAAAATGAGAATGAGATTAAGAAGCTAGCTACTAATACTAATAAAAATCACACTAGAGGGAAAAATTCTTAATAAAGTGACATCTAGTGGCCAGACCCAGACATGACTGAAACTCCAGAAGTTGGCCCCACAGCAAGGCTGTGCGCAGCCTGTGAAGTTCAAGGCAATACAGGTGTGACAATAAAAGCAAGTGCCATATAATTTTGAAGGGGAGATGTCTGAACATGGCTTTTTAAAAACTCTGCTGTTAGCTGGCAGTTGTCTTTCAGAGGACAGCCTATTCCTGGAACACAGGGTAAGTCACGTTCTAACCTGAAAAGTGGGTCCCACTGCAGTCTGTGAAATATTAAAATTTATTTCAATAAGCAAGGATTTCTGATCCTAAATTTTAATTCCAGATTTAATACTGACAAACTCTGTGAACCTAATTCCTCTTGGCTTGAGTTTCTCTACCTGCAAACTTTGGACAACACAGGGATATCTTTTGTTTTAGCATGACTTTCCAGCAGTGCTTTAATATGTCAGTTCTTACAAAATGTTGCTATTTTCAGATGGAAAATTCTGCTAAGGAGCTTGATATTTCCAGGTGTTTTAAAAATAGTCTTCTATTGACAGGTAATTGAATTGATCATGCACAGGAGATGGAGAAGCTGTGTGTGCTGCTCAGACTAAAGGGAAAGAAAGTGAAGGTAAGTATTGTTAAATACCATTAAATTTAGTCTTTCTCTCTCAGAAGTGGTGCATCTGGAAGACTTTGGAGAAGACAATTCTGATCACCTTTGTCCCAGTGTTATTTGTTAGCCAATGTGTTTCACCTTTTAAAAGCTGAGGTAGTGATGCTGTGTAGCCTTTTTTCTAAAACAGCATAACTAGACACCTTCCTCTGTAGCTTCAGTAAGAACACCAGCAGGCAGGAGAGAAAGAATTTAGTGCACTGTGTGCCAGTACAACAGTGTCCTGTGTTTCAGACATGGCTATGGCCAACATCCAGTTTACATGACTAAACTGGAGGGGCATCGGCCAGCAGAGCTGATCAGTCAGGATCTGACACAGGTATTCTGGTAGACACCTGGAATGATAGTGCTGCTTCTCTCAGCAATGCATGCAGCAGTATGATGCTGCCAGGACTGGGAATGTGTCCTGGTTTGAGGTAAAACAGACCTAATTTTCTGTTCAGTAATTTTACTTTTTCAGCTGAGCCTCTTCTAACTAACTAAACTCTGAAATTAACAGCATATTGTTCAGAAACTGCTCACTCTCACAGTGATAACAGCTGATTATACCAAGGAATGGTGAGCAGAGAGGCCCTTGCTTATACTTATTGCTATAACAACC